>JAVJIF010012421.1:0-129203 GCA_038442645.1 Agave tequilana
AGGATTCGAGACCGAATCCTTCCTACTCAAATACAGCCTACGGCATCTAAATATAAGATCCAGTCCGTTGAAGTTGATCTACATTATTTCTAATAATTAAAAATCAAAAATCATGTATTTTGAATACTTTTTGCCCATCCATCAACTACGCACAAAATGGACGATCAAAATAGTGAGTTGGTTAGTTTAACGGTGTAAAATATTTGAAATCTAACAAAAATTGGTGTGTGAGGGTTTTAATGTTTAGATCATAATGAAATGATCGGATCGAGAATTTGTATGTCTAAAGACGTAGATGTAAGCAATATGTTATTTTTGGTCATCTATTTTGCGCCTACTTGATGGATAGAAAAAAAATTATTCAAAATAAGTGCTTGAGACTACGAATGAGTTATAATGCCAATCAGGTGATGCTTAGAGATAATGTTTCAGAATATAATTTGTGGGCAACTAGAGGAAATTGAATAGTATTCTCATATTGTTGCATTATATGCTTTTTATCTGTGCTGTGGGTAATTCCTACGGAATTAATTCACGTGCCAGATTTGTGTAGATGGAAAAAACAAATCACAGAAAATTCACCGCAAACACAGAGATTTACGTGAAAAATCTGAAAGGGAAAAACCACAAAGAGAGAGGTTTCACTATAATGCCGAT
The DNA here is from genome assembly GCA_038442645.1 of Agave tequilana. NCBI lineage: Eukaryota > Viridiplantae > Streptophyta > Magnoliopsida > Asparagales > Asparagaceae > Agave > Agave tequilana. The sequence goes on from JAVJIF010012421.1 coordinate 658, forward strand.
GATTACAATAGTGTTTCTTTACTGTGTTAGGATTTATGGGCTCAAATGATCATCATTCTCCTCGTTGGAAGGGATCTCATATTTATACAAGTAATGTTTGTTGGATAAGGCTGCAGAGTTCAGCTCTATTTAAGCACTTCATCTCTGATCTCATGTTTAAGCATTTAATTGCTTATCTCAGATGTAGTTAGGACTGAACATCCAGGATAGAATGGGTTGGGCGAGAGTTGATCTTTATCTGATAGTCTGCGCCTAATTGTTGATGTGGTTGATCTTTTCCCGAGTGGCAACTATCGAGTTCAAATGGAGATTTGGCTTAGAGTTTTAGGGTTTTCACAGCTGATTTTATGTTTTTCTTCTAACTACCTAAACCGCTTGGCGTTTGAATTGAATGAGAACTCTAGGTCGGAGGTTCTGGAAGCTGCCACGTGTCGCACGCCTATTTGATGCTGAAAGGACACGTGGAATGATCTTGAGAGAGTTAAAAATTAACCACTACAATCTGTTAGTGATAAACATCAAAAAAGAACCGGTAGAATTTAATGACCAACCCTTCGTTCAACAAACCAAAAGAATCTTTACTATACAGCCGCAGAAGGAGTGACGCTCAAATGTGTCATCATTGTCATGTCATTTATTTGTTATTATCTTTCTACTGAAAAATGCTCTCATCGAAATTATTAATTTTAATGAGAAATTTACAGAGAAATTAATTAAAAATAAAGCAAAAAGTGCATGAAATAACTCACACATTTCTGAAAAACCACAAAATGTTGTACATTTCTATTTCAAGTTCACGTGTCAGAGAGCTAATTTATAATCTTTCTACTGAAAAATGCTCTTATCGAAATTGTTATTTTTTTATGAGAATTTGCAGAGAAAGTAATGCTAAAGATAAGGCAAAAGCCGCGTGAAATAACGCACACATTTCATAAAAGTCACAAAATATTGTACATTTCTATTTTAATTTCACGTGTTAGAGAGCTAATTTATAAAAAACCTCAAGAAAAGAGAAAACCAAGCTTTGAATCCTACACTGTTCCAAGTTCTTCTAGTATTGAATTTTGATTAGTGCACTCACTAATGGTGGACTAGAATTAAAATAAACTGATAAAAAGAAAATTCATCCTAGTACCACTATAATAATAATAATATATATTATTATTATATAATAATAATAATAGTAATTTACAATTCTTTGCAAGGCAGACACACACTCAACTTTGGTGAGCAGGGGTCCAAATGGGGTATAGGTGTCCGATTGCCTTTCATGCTCAAAATTTTCTTTTCCTCCCACAACCAGCAATCATGAAGAATTCAAGAGGCCCAATGAGCCAAAGCCAGAGAGTAAAAAAAAAAAAAATGAACCTAAGAATTATTCCAAGAATGTAAGCTGGCAGCATTCATGTGACTGTGAGAAGAGAAGTGGGATCCATGCCTTCAAGCACAAGCACAAGACATGCCCTTTTCTTGCTACTCACATGGAATGAAATTAATTTTTCTTTATTTCTCAAAAGCAAGGTTCCTTTCCTTGTACCTCACATCTCTGTGAATTTTAAAAGTCTATGTTTGGTTGCCATTGATGTACTCTCTTCTGTGTCCACACATGCACAACATTTTCTTATCAACAATCAAATATGAATGCTAATATTATCTAATGCTGAAATCCCAGAACTGAGAAACAACCATAGGTGAAACCTTTCACTATGAAAAGTAAAAAAAGGCAATGATAGAGGCAGGCATTACTTTGACCCAACAAGAAAAGCCAACAACATTATTGCAGAAGGGCAGCAGGAATAATAAATGATCATGCTTCAAGCAGGCATCTATTGAAAATTTGCAATTGTAGGTAGAAAAAGGTAGTGAGATGACATGGGGGGGAAGGACCATGGTTATTTGAATGATATGAGAATTGAAAACATAGAGAAAGAAAATATATGTGCAATAAAAGAAGCAATTCACATAAGAGGGAGGCAGTTTGCCCTTCAAATCTGTTCTGTTAAAGATGGTAGCAGGGCAAAAAATTAAAGCAAATATAACCCAATAAACCCACAAAAACTAAGTCCTCAATCTACTTCCTTTCAATCAATCTCTCAGTCTCCGTAGCTCGCTGTCAATGAAAATCCTTTGAACTTGTTAACAAAGAGAAACTGCCAGTAATTACTCATCTTTGGGATGTAACTGATGCTTCGGCTCTGTTGTCAAGGTCGACAGAACTCGAGCTCTCCCTTAGGGACTCAATATCCATGCTTGCTGTCTGGCTCCTTCGGCTTTTTCGCTCCTGTTAAACAATGAAAAAAAATGCCATTCTATGAGAATATGAAACAATTATATCAGGAGAATTGTAATATAAGATTGTGGTTTAACAGTTGACAACCTCAAGAAAAGGATTTTCTTCTGCTTCTAGCATTCTAACTACGTGACCCATCTTAGGCCTCTTCTCAGAGTCGTGATCTACACATCTCAAAGCAACTAGAAGGGTTCGCTTGAGAACCCGTGTTGAGGGTTTGGCCTCAAGATCAGGATCAACCAACTCATCAGTTCTCCTGCGTGCCACCATCAATTTAAACCATTCCACAAGATTCACCTAGAAAGATGGAACCAGGTGAGGCCTTTCTGTCAATTTAAAAACTAAAGGGGTTGGTGGACACACAAGAAAGAGAAGTATTTAAATTATTTCAACAAAAGAAGTTGACTGAGAATGCGGCAAATAAAAGCATCTCAATTATGCAGTATATCTATTTTACTACAAAATACAAAACCACAATGCTAGCTAGTAGCGAGGCCAGTTTCTTCACATGCTAAATGTCTGCGAACAGCATGAGAATCACATATAAATCCATGAACTATTTCACATGCAAGAGGTCTCCATATTTAAAAAAAAAAAAAGATAATACTAAGGGTCTAGCATCAAACAATACAAGTTTGGACAAAAAATAGGACTTTGCATATAAGCCAATATAAAGTAAGCCATATGAATGAAAGTTCAACTGATTTTCTAGTTTAACTAATGGGAGCATGGGCGGACCCAGTGGTGGGCTGGGCCGGGCTACAACCCGCCCATTTTTTATATCTAGGCTTAAACCCATTTTTATTTTTGTTCTTTTTCATATATTGTGTTAGACCCTTTCTATTTTGGTTTTTTTAGCAAATTTATTCCTAATTTCACTCCTGATTTAGTGGAGAATATTGTTTTATTCTTTTAATAAATTCATATAATTCATAAGTATATGTGATAAAAAATTGCAGCCCACCCCAAAAATTTTTCCTGGTTCCGCCCCTGAATGGGAGCGAAATGTCTGTGTCCTCTGTTCATTTTACTAACTCCTGCATGCTAGAGATAATAACAAATTAAAATTCACATTTGCACAAGGCAAGTCTTAGTAACACAGACCAGAAATAACCGGGAAAGAGGGTGTACCAAATAAAGATGCACTAAATAGGGCAATTTTTCAAAAAAAAAAAAAACAAACCCTTTTTCAAAAATAATTTTAAAATAGACCTCTCAAAAATATTTCCAAGAATAGAGCTCTAACACGCCACGTCAATACCACGTCAGCACTGGTGGCCAGCGTGGCGCTGGAGTTGGTGGGGGGAGATTTTTGGTTCAGCCGGGATTGGCAACCCGCCAACGCTGATAATAATTTTTTTTTTTGAGCCTGCATTCGCTTGACCGGTGTTGTCAATCCCGGTCGCATGATAATTTTTTTTTCAGTTTTGGCTTGGTCGGGGTTGCCAACCCGGCCAAGCCAAAGTTAATTTTTTTTTTTAAATGATGAGCCAGTTGTGTTTTTTTCTTGGCAATGATGACCGGTTGTTTTTTTTTCTTGGCGGGGTTGGCAACCCCGGCCAAGCTGTTCCCAATCATTCACTTTGGGCTGTTTGGATGTGTTCCCCATCATTCACTTTGGGGCTGTTTGGATGCCTGGAAGTGGGTGGAAGTGATAAAGTGGGAGTAGGATTCTTTTTCTTTCAGAAAATGAGAATTTGTGTTTCTTTTTCGATATTTGGATGGTAGTTGGGAAGCGTAATTGAAAAAGTGTAATGCCTTTTTTCAGTGTTTGGTTGGTAATGTGAAAGTGGAAAGGTTGACCATAAAATTGACCGTAAAATAATATTAAAATATAAATTAATTATAAAAATAATTAGACTGTAATTAGAATGCAAGTAAAATTTACATGACCACAAAATTAACTGTTTTGAGTTACAATTTATTACATATGAGATTTACATGACCACGAAATTAGCTGTAGCACTTTGAAAGTGAGGAAATGGTTGTGTAAAAGGGAAAAGAGAAAAGGAAAAGCGATTTTTTTCATTTTTCTTTTCCGGTATTTGGATGGACAGCAGAAGCGAGAAATGACATTTCTCACTTCCTCACTTCCGCCTACTTCCTTGAATCCAAACAACCCCTCTATTCACTTGACCTCATGCATGCATGCATGAGGTCAAGTGCCTCGTGTGAACGTTGTTCACGTGATTCCACCTGACAATTTTGTTCCCTTGAAAGATTGGATGAAAGGTCACAGTTTTTCAAACATTAAAAAAAAAATCTGAAAAATGATTCAGCCGGGGTTGGCAACCCCGGTCGAGCCCAAACAAAATCACACACACACACACAAACACACACATATATCGTGCGACCAGAGTTGACAACCCCGGTCGAGCGAAGAGAGCCTAAAGAAATATTTGGCTGGCGGTGACAACCCCGGCTAAACCAAAAACTACCTCACACCAATGCCAGCGCCACTCTGGCGGCCTAAGGCGACGTGGTGCTGATGTGCCGTGTCAGAGTCTATTTTTGAAAATATTTTTGAGATAAGTTTATTTTTGAAATTATTTTTAGGAAAAAGGTTGTTTTGAAAAATTGCCCTCGTGAAATATATTGAAATTTAGTAAATTACCTCCTCTGCTGGCCGCTTGTAATCCACAGGGTCCCTGCCTGTTACAACTTCCAACAGAAGTACTCCAAACTGTAAACATCACTCTTCTCATTCAACAATCCAGTATTTGCATATTCCGTGCCACATATCTGCAATAACACCAAATTTGAGGGATATTTCCAATATAAACTGAAAAAACACAAGAAAAAGATTGAAGGAGCATACCCAAATGTCCCCATCACTCTGGTAGCAACATGGCTTTTCCCCGCGCCTAAGAGCTTGGCCAATCCAAAATCAGAAACCTTGCCATTAAATTCATCATCAATTAAGATGTTGCTTGATTTAATATCTCGGTGCACTACTTTTGGCTCGATTGCTTCATGCAAATAAGCAAGCCTGTGTGACATTGATTTGCTTTAGTTGGGAAAAATTATATAAAAAAGATTCTTTCTTTTACCCTATTCAGAAGCTAGAAATTAAGAACAAAGACGTACGCCTTTGCAGTGCCTAAAATGACTTTCATGCGGGATTCCCAGCTAAGAACACCATGTTGATGCATACCTCCATGAAGCCATTGCTCTAAGTTCCCATTATTCACATACTCATATACGAGCATCCTAATAATGACAAAAAAGTAATTGTAACTAAGATTAGACTTGGAAATGCTAAAACTGAAAGGGATTCAAATATGTGAAGAAACTACAATTAGTACTAAACAAAATATAACTGGTAGAATCCGAGACATCTAAAATTAGAAAGACATGTAATCATCTAAACTAGAAAGAAAACGTAATAAAAAGCTTCCAGAATTAAGATGTTAGAATTCAAATGTGAACAAGCTGTATTCTTATACGGTTCACTGTTGCTCAAAACTTAAGATGTAAAATAGAAGAAATGTAAGAAGAATCAACCAGAGTCAAAAGTTAGAATCTGCTGTATTTTCTTTTCAAGAAGTAATTTATATGTATTTAATTCCTAAATTATCTGTCTAGAATGGCCACATGTAGCGTATCTCCGAGATATGATGACATGTTCCTCTCTTCTCCCATATAGTACTTAAAAGCATGTGGCAAGGAATATATAATAAACTGTTACCAAAATCAACTTAGCTCCAATTGTTACCTAATTATCATTGCACATAAGAGAGTATATTATAAAGTATCGAGATTTACCGCTTTATTTGACCTCTTGTATTTATACTCAACCTCACCTAGCGCACGAACACCTCATGCTGTAATATTGCATTCACGAAATGCAAAATATGAAATTTGATTGGGTGCTGAGTTGTTATATTGTCATGTATGGTCAAGGGCAAACCTCCTGTTAGAGATCTGTTGTGGATTTACATTTATGTTTAAAAAGTACATTGATGTATATGAATGAAAAATATATTTGAGATTACGAGGAAATCCAGCTTACAGCTAAGGGTTAAAATAGCAACCATAAACGTATATACTTATCTAATAATTAGACCTATTAAATGTTGGGATTTTGCCTTATTTTCCAGAGGAGATGATGGTCCAAGAAGATCCAATCTATTTAGAGAAAAAGAAGAACGAAGAAAAGAAGCAGATCGACACAAGTCGACTAACATGTATCATTAGCCGACTAATCGACTATACTAGCCGACTAATATGCATAACAGAAAGTGGGACGTTCAGAGAAGTAGACCTATAGTCATTATAAGTCGACTCATGAAGGTATTAGTCGACTAGTCTGTACGACCAAGTCGACTGATCTGATGCACGAATCCATTTTTGTTTCGAATTTTGTGCGAGCATATTTTCCTTTATGGTTGGAGTACAAATAGGAATCAGTTTTTATTCAATGAAGTTTGTTTCTAAAATTTGAAAGGTCTAAAATTCTTTTAAATCAAGAAAAGTTCTTCAAGCATCCAACGACCAAGATCATCTCATAGTCTGAATAGGATTTGTGTTGTAAACTCCTATAAATAAAGATTATAACCTAGCATTTAAAAAAAAGAGAAAAAGCTGAAAAGCAAGGAAAGGAGGCCAAAAGAGAGAGAGGAAGATGATACTGCATAGAGAGAAGGTATACTCTTTTAATCTTGTGAGATCAAGGGAAGGTGAATACTCTACTGAGAATCAAGAAGAATGTTAGATCTTTTGTACCAAGTTTATTAATAAAACTTTCTCAAGTTCTCTCTCCGTGGACGTAGGCGAAGTTTGAGCCGAACCACGTTAAATCCTTGTGTTATTATTTCTAATTTTTTTTGTCTTAGTATTACTAGGATCTATAATAGTTTTTCTTTTGCAAGCATTGTCATATCGCCAAAGTCTCTGTTGCGCGCAACAATTGGTATCAGAGCTAAAAGTTGACGAAAAGGTGATATGTCGAAGATAGGAAGTTTTATGATAAAGTTCGAGGTCGAGAAATTCAATGGCAGAGAAAACTTCAATTTATGACAAAACAGGGTGTGTATAACTTGTGCAATATGATCTTCATAAGACCTTGAAAGAAAAGTCAACAAAACATGCAGGTACATCAGATGAGGATTGGGAGGAGATGGATTTGAAAATGTCAAGCACGATCCAACTATGTCTCGCAGACGAAGTCATGTATAACATGATGGATAACGAAAAGGTTACGAGATTGTGATCAAGATTAGAAATATTGTATATGACAAAAAATCTCTCCAACAAGTTATATCTCAAGAAACAACTATACGGGCCACGCATGATGGAAGGGACATCGTTGTTGGAGCATCTAAGATTCTAAACTTCTTCAAAAAGATCATCAGCGAGCTTTTAACTGTTGATGTCAAGATCGACGAAAAGGACAAAGCGTTGATACTTCTTAGTTCGCTTCCAGAGTCATATGACAACATCGTTACCACCATACTTCACAGTAAGGAAACTCTCATCTTGGAGGAGGTCGCGTCAACTTTCTTATCTAATAAGATCAGAAAAAGACCAAATCAAGTTGAGCAGGAAGGATCGGGTTTGGTGGACATTAGGAAGGAAGGAAAAGAAGGAAAGAAAAGTTCGAGCTCATCGAAAGCATGTCACTTTTGTCACAAGAAAGGTCATTAGAAGAATAATTATAAGCATCAATAAGAGTGGTTGAAGAAGGGGCAAGCTGTGGAGACAAATATAGCAATGTGCGGTGTTGACACCGAAGTATTAATGGTTTCCTACGTTGAAGAAAACACTTCTCATGATAAAATCTGGATATTTGATTCTGGTAGTACGGTTCATGTATGTTCTCATAAAGAGATGTTCAACTCCTTAATTTCAAAGGAGAAAGGGACAGTCAAGATGGTGAATGGCTCAGCATTCGAGGTCATCGGCACCGGAACAGTCAATGTTACATGCAGAGTGGGATGATGCATGCTCTGGAGGTGGTCTGATATGTCCAGAAGTATAGTACAATCTTATTTCAATAAGGATGCTCGATGAAGAAGGATGTCAGATCCAAGTACAACAAGGCGTCGTCATTGATAGCCAAAAAGACAAGATAATCCTGAAAGGAAAGAAGTATGAAGGGTTATACAAGTTGAAGGAAAGAAACTCAATTCGAGGTGAAACTTTAGGGATAAGCTTTGAAGGGAGCTCATTGTGAAGTGGAGCTTCAAGAAAGATTGCAACGAGACGTGAACCGGATCACAGTGTTGCAGAAAGGAGAAAGCATACATTCAGGCAAAGCCCGAGATGGCTTAAGCCATGGCGGTAAATCAGGCAAAGGCCTCGCAGAAAGAAAGCAAGAGTTAAAGGCTTCACGGTACGGTTACAACCGAGAAAAGAATCAAGCTAGTAATCCAAAATTTCTAAGGTGTTTTGCTAAAGGCTTGAAAATTAAGTCAAGATGGAGAATGATATTTTCCCTTGTTTTCAAGAGGAAGTGATGGTCCAAGAAGATCCAATCTGTTTGGAGAAGAAGAAGAAAAACGAAGGAAAAAAAGCAGATCCAGACAGGTTAGTGGACTGTATAGTTGACTAACAGTTATCATTAGTCAACTAATCGACTATACTAGTTGACTAATATGCACAATAGAAAGTGGGACGTTTACAGAAGTTGACTTATACTCATTATAAGTCGACTCATGAAGGTATTAGTCGACTAGATTGTAGGACCAAGTCGACTAATCTGATGCATGAATTTGTTTCTGTTTCGTATTTTGTGCGAGCATGTTTCTTTTTCTGGCCGCAGTATGAATAAGAATCAGTTTCTATTCAATAAAGATTTGTTTCTAAAATTTGAAGGGTCTACAATTCTTCCAAATCAAGAAAAGTTCTTCAAGCATCCAGCGGCCAAGAACATCTAATAGTCTGAATAGGATTTGTGTTGTAAAGTCATATAAATAAAGGTCATAACCAAACATGGTAAAAAAAAAGAAAAAAAAGCTGAAAAGCAAGGAAATGAAGCCAATAAAGATAGAGGAAGGTGACACTGCATAGAGAGAAGGTATATCCTTTTAATCTTGTAAGATTCAAAGGGAATGTGAATACTTTTGTGGGAATCAAGGAGAAGGCTAGAACTCTTGTACCAAGTTTATTAATAAAACTCTCTCAAATTCTCTTTCCATGGAGGTAGGTCAAGTTTAGGGCGAACCACGTTAAATTCTCATATTATTATTTTTACTTTTTTGTCTTGGTATTGCTAGTTTGCTCTATAATAGTTTTCCTTCTGCAAGCATTGTCATATCGCCAAGGTCTCCGCTGCGCACAACACCACCATCACATTGTGTGCTAAAAGCAACATGAAAACTATAAATATGAGTTTTATTGTACATATATGGTACTTCATATTGAGGGATGATGAAGTATAATGCATTAAATATTATTTTACTTGTTTCGTGTTTTTGATAATTTTGAGTAGTATGGGACCAAATCAACTTTACTGATCTAATTTGACACCCGAGGACTGGAAAGAGTAAAATTCTATAAGTTTATCCCATTAACCAACAATGATTAGCAGTTCCTTAACCCACTTTCAATTCCTTAGGTTCCATGTAAACAATCATCTCTCATCTTGCATCACTAGTTTTGATTCTTTTGAATCACACATTGTGTGCATCGTAAAGGGATAATAAAGTGACCTGACAATTCTACTTCTTGTTTTGAAGGCCAGTGATAGTATTAGCAATATTGGTATTTTCAAGGCCAGGATGGATTCATTGTGTGAACTGGTAGTCAATCTCTTTACTGTTGCTTGGCTGGTTCAGCAGTCATACTTTCACTTTCATTGAGGACATATAATCTCCCGTGCTTTACACTTGTTGATTATGTACAAGTAGGCGTTTTGGATACTATCCAAATTCAAGTAAAGGTGGCAGTTCAGTTTCACTTTTTGGCATCTCACAGTGGACAAGCATTCACAAGCCATAAGCTCTGAAAAGGCATCAAAAAGTAACTCTCTCAAAAGAAATTAGACAAAAAGAAAGGAAGAATAGGGCAAGAAAATGAAGTTTCCACCTGTGAATTCCTTCTACACAGTACCCTAAAAGCCGCACCAGATTCTTATGCCGAGCATGACCAATAACATCTACTTCCCCTCTGAATTCCTTCTCTGCCTGCCCCCTGCAAGAAGAAATCCAATCAGGCAATACCCAATACTAAGCAGTTGAAATAAAAGAGGAAAACAAGCTTGAAAACTAGAAACCAGCATTACCTAGGGAAACTTACATGTTGTTAAGCAACTTTTTGACTGCAACCTCCATTCCATTGATTAAACGTCCCTTATAAACAATTCCATACCCACCCTCCCCAATGACATTCTCCTTACAAAAACGATCAGTAGCATATTCGAGATCCCTGAGAGTGAACCAGTGGCCCCACCCGAGATGAGAAACATCGGGAAGACCAAGCAACGGAGATGCTGACACTAGTGCATGTGGAGAATATGGCCTCCTTGCAGCTCCTGAGCTACCATCCTCCCCTGAATGAGAACTCCCTGCCCTGTCAACATAGTGGACCGAGCTACACTGACTCAAGTTATCAGCCTCACTTGATTTGCCCATTGTGTGTGCCAGTGTCTTTTTGTCACTAAAGGTATCATGCGGCGGGAAGTAAGGACCTTCACGCTCATGGAAACTCATAGCCAAGGTGTGGCTACCAACCCTATCAACTGTGATTTCCTTGGAAACATCAGGGATTCGAAAGAGAGGGAACTTCTCATAAGTTCTCCTTGTCTTCCTCCGGAAAGCCCATATGGATAATACAGACAAGGTGAACACAATCAAAGCAAACACGCCGATGCAAATTACAACCCAGAGTTTAAGTCCGAGCACTCTCGTTTTCTGGGATAATTCGGCTCTCAGCTCTCCAGAAGACATTTTGCCTTAGATATGAAAGAAAAAGCGGTATCAGCTATTCGATTCAGAGATTGTGTTGCAGTTTTATCATGATGCAGTTCACATAAAACAAATAAAAATTGACTAAAATATAGGGATCATTAACTGAGTGCTAATAACCCTTTCGATGCCAAAATTGCCAATCTTATTTATGTTCAAAGACGTAAACTTGCATCCGCAGTTATTAACTCATTCCAAAGATTAATTCTTTTCCTGAATAATTTGAGGAAAGGACAGCTGAACCATCCAAATCATGAGATATTATTAATAGGGTCTTTCTCATATGTACTCCTCAAATCTTTCATAATTTCAAAAATACTCTCCAAATCTTCATAAATATCAAAATTAATCCCCAAATTCTTTCAAATTTTCAAAATTACTCCCCAAATTTACATAATATCATATTCTAATATCATATTCACTCCCCAAATTCCTTCATATTTTCAAAATTATCCCATAGTTATCTTATATGAAATATGGAAGTTTCAAAGATACCCTTACCCTATGATTTACCTCCTTCTCCTCCTCCATAACTCATCCTCCTCCGCCTCTGCCTCCTCCGCCAGCGCTTCTTCCTCCGCATCTCCTCCACCTCCGCCGCCCGAGAGAGAGAGAGAGAGAGAGAGAGAGAGAGAGAGAGAGAGAGAGAGTGTGTGTCTGGGGGTATTGGAGTAATTTTGATCAGTGGGGACAATTTTGAAATTTTGAAAGAATTTGGAGAGTAATTCTGATATTATAAAGATTTGGGAAGTATCTTTGAAATTATGAAAGATTTGGGGAATACATATGAGAAAGACCCTTACTAATAATAGATTCCATAGAATGAACAGACTCTATCCACTCAAAGCAACTGACCTCACATCACAAATGTCAAGTTTCAAATCGAATAATACATCAAAATGAGTAGCAATGGCAAGAGCCATTTCGTACTGGCTGCCATGAATATTCCCTCAATGATTCAAATTGAAGTTGTTAACACCTCCAACCCCTTCCCCATTAGCACCCAGCTCCCCTTGCCTCTTGGCATAACAATGCACAATTTATCTGTTTGATTTTAGTGAAAATGGTAATTGTATTCCTAATTTAATAGATTTTTAACTAAACATTATTCCAGATTGCCCATCTGATGTCAGTGAAACAACTACATCGATGTCAGTTGACATGTCTACAGTTAAATGGCTACTCATGGTCACCAATTTAAACTACTTTCCTTACAAAATAGCAAATTTCAAAATCATTTGGTTTTTAACCTAGAGGGGGAAAAAATCAGACGAAAAGATAGACGAAAACACTCCATCCAGTTCCTATCAGAAATAATTTTGAGAAACTATAAATAATTCTCACGTTGTAGACAAGAAATAAAATCCTAACATTTATTGAAAATAGAATTTAGAAAGAATCTGAGTGGCATCAACATCAAGCGCATGCATTTTACAATTCAATTGAAGCAGCAAACAAGAATGAGGGGTGTCAAGAAAAGGGGGTAAAAAACCAATCAAACCCCATTTGTCACCCATCACATTCAATTAAAAGGAGAGAAATAGATGGAAACGTCAAAGCAGTAGACACTTGATGCCATTGGGAAATGAACAATAACCACTGCAAAAATCAAAACTTTGGGGTAAAAATTGGTACCTCTTTGATGATTTTAAATCAGAAGAACTGAAAAGAATGAATCTTTGCTTGGCTTCTCTCCACAGAAATAAACAAACAACAAAATCTCAAATGCCCAAGATGTGAAACTGCAGTGAGGCTGACTTCCAAGCAGGGATATCCCAATGGTGGCCAAAATAACCCCAAAAAACTTAAACTTAACCCCAAAGAACTTCCAAGCAGAGATATCTGAGATTTTAGAGGGGAAAAAAAGGATGGGTTGGTGAGATGGTTGGTGGACTTCTTCCTCGTCTCATCCTCTCTCTGTTGAGATGTGCCATTGAAAGAGAGAACCCCTGCCCATAATAATGATGGAAGGCCAGAGACGGAGATAGAGATAGAAGATGGAGAGAAGAGAGAGAAGGAAGCGGGTGACGAGCAGTAAAGGAAAAGCAAAAGAGGGAGTGCTGGCATTTGGAGCTTGAGGCCCTATGATTATTTTAAAAAAATAAAATGAAGAAATAAGAGGAAAAATCTTTTATAAATGAAATTAAAATTGCAATTTAAATAAGGAAGAAATAATAATAATAAATGAGTAGGGGATCATGGGAGGAAGAGACCGAGTCAATGAGGTCAACCAAGTCCTAGTCTAGGGAAAGGGATGTTTCCACCCAAAAAATGAGGAGGGCATCGCACAAATTATTATAAGTGTGTCATTATTTTTTTGACATTTTCACTCTTAGTGAAAAGTCTAAAATACCTCCTCCTCCCTCTTCCTCGGCCTCCTCCTCCCCCTCCTCCGCCTCCCCCGTCCTCCCCTCGCCTCCGCTCCCCTGCCTCGCTCCCCCTCCCCTCGAAATCCCCCTTAGGCCTCCCCCCAATCTCCCCCTCCCCCTCCTTCTCCCCCTCCTCAACCTTCCCTCCCCTGCCTCCCATCCCTCGCCCGGCCTCCCCCTTTCCCCGATCTTCTCCTTCTGCCTCCCCCCGCCCCCTGATCTCTTCCTGTAATACCCCGTTCCCGGAATACGTACTTAGTTGCGTATTCAGATTTTCGGTCGTATTTTTTCGATTTGTTTCCTGTATTTATTCTGTATTATGAATTCCTTATATGATTGTTTTGTCTTGGATTTGGATTCGTGGATTCGGAGTCAGCCCTAGTCTGAACCGAAGGCCCGATCCTAGAGTATTACTCGATTTAGACATTCTGATAATTAGAATTGACCGATTTTAGTTTTAAATATCATTTTCCAATATTATATATTTTCTATGATTTTCTAGATTTTTCTGGAATTAAAAGGAATTTCTTCAAAACCGGTGTCGGCCAGTGCCGCTGACCGATTCCTGGATTTTTATTTCACAAACGGTTTGGAATTTCTAAATGATTCTTTAGACTTTATTTCTTAGAATAATATTTTCTACCTACATGCTTTTTCTGAGGATTTTATAATTTTATGAAAATTCCAACGGAGTCGGTAGATAACTGGTTCCGGGATTTTTAGTTTTAAAACTATAAAGTATTTCTTCAAACGGATTTCACTATTGGTCTTTATATATTATTATTGATTTTTGGTAATTATTTCGGGTCGTTCCGAGATACTTGAAATTCGGACGATTCCGGTATTTTCCCGGAAGATTTCCGCATCCGCAACTGAATCCCGGGAATCCGCCACTTCCATTATTTTCATCCTCTTTCCCAAGAAAATATCTTCTCATTATAATTTCTTTTCCATTTTTCCTTTTCCTTTATTTCTTTCCTTCCTCCACAAGCCTAGCTTTTCCTATTTTCCAAAATCCCAAATTCCTTTTTCTTTCACCAACTTCCACCAAGATATCTCCACCACAAATATCTCATTCTCTCTCTCTCCCATGGCCGGCCAAGTGGCCAAAAGAGGGACACTCACCTCACCTCTCTTATTTGCAAAAACCCCTCTCTTCTTTCATATTTACACCTCCTTCACAAAAGTCAAAACCTATATAAACTTTTCCTTTACATTCTATTTCATTTTTCTTCACTTCTCTTTTTCTCTTCTTCACTTCTCAAAAGAGAAGCCTTCACCTTCACCAAAACCCTAACCTCCATCTCCCCCTTCATCTCCACCACCACAACTACTCTAACCTCTTCCCTTCATCTTCCTCCTCCTTCATCTCCATGGGAAACACCACCAAGGTCATCAACTCTACCAAAACCCCAACTTCTTCTTCATCATCAACTTCCATCACTACCACCATCACTCCATCACCTTGTGCTTCTCTTAGGTAAGTGTTCTTCATCACCAAGACTTGATTTATTTCCTAGTATACCTAAGTTTACATATCATGTTCACTTGTGTCTTCAATTTATGATTTTTGGATCATCAAACACAAACCCTAGAAAATCTGTTCTGTTTGCTGTTTCCAGTCGATTAGTCGACTAGACCTAGACATTAGTCGACTAACTTATTCTGTCCTGTGAAACACAATTCTAGGAAACACAGTATTAGTCGACTTACCTTAGTTCCTAGTCGACTAGAGGCCCTTAGTCGACTACACCCTTGACCCTAGTCGACTAACCTTTCCTGAACCAGAAACCTTAACTCTCTGTATCTCAGATTTAGTCGACTTAACATAACTGTTAGTCGACTTGTCATGTCTGTTAGTCGACTACCCATATGACCCTAGTCGACTAACTTTTCTCTGAAACCAAACCCAACTCTCTGGAACCCAGTTTTAGTCGACTATACCTTACGGTTAGTCGACTTGCCATCACTATTAGTCGACTACTCTTCCATCCTAGTCGACTAACTTTGCCTATCTGTCTTAGTTGATTCCTTTCTTGAACATGAACCTTACCCTCTAGACTTATATCATGTATGGGTATTACTTGACTTGTCATTTGACAAACATCATCTTACCTTCTCTTTTTCTCTCTCCTCTTCTCTCTACATATTTATATCAGGTTTTGTGGCGCATCCCAAGCTTCCGTGGATTACGGCTCTTTCGGTATTTTGGAGTTTAGGCGAGTATTCTCACTCGCTACTTTCTTGTATGCGAGTAGTCTCGCTCTTCTCTATTTGAGTTTCCTATTTTGTCGGATCGATAAGTATTTCGCTTCTTATTTCTATATTCATGTATTGCACTACAATTGCTTATATTATGGTAGCTTCATCTTGTACTTGTACCATGCTTATGATATGCTTGTTTCTTCATCATATACCATGCGTGGCCGACCCTTCGTGGTCGTTGGACTTGGAGTCACTTCCATGTTATTACTTGCTATTATTTCAGACCTGTCGGTTGCATGCTTCCTTTTAACACATGTATATCACCTGACCATTTAGTATGTTATCACCTGACCACCTGACATGCCACTATCTGGCAAGACCATCTTGTTATGTCATGACTTACCCAGACTTATTATCAATCCATTGTTATGCATGTTACTTGATATACATCACCATTTATCATGCTATCTCTTGACACCAAGCATGATACACCGATTCTTATAATTATCACGATAAAGGGAATGTAGTACCTGATTACTGTTATGTACTGATCACTGTTATGTATTCTTGTTATGATATTGCTCATTCCCGAAATCTGATAATTATGTTCATAAGCTATAAAAAGGACAACTTGTATGGGGAATGGGAGGAAGTGATGGATGCCGGAATGATACCTTGCTTATAGTGATGGAATATGATATATGCGGCGGAAAGTTTTAGTGGGACTAAGGGCCCACATGTTTACTGTTAGGGGGACTTTGGGCCTCCAAACCGGTCCCAGGTGTATGGGAACCTTTGGACCATTAAACTGGTCCCAGGTGTATGTACCACTATAAGAAGCTCTATCAGTTCTCCATCTGCTTCCGTTAACAACCCTTGGCTTGCTTATATATGGATGTATGTGGGTTGGCCGTACACCAGGTCACATACCTAGATATATGGGTCAGACAAGTAATAATAATAATAGATTCTGCTATGATTCCTGTTACACTTGCTATACATGTTATGATTTCCGTGTTGTATTCCTGTTTGGCTTTCATATGATTTGCAACTCTGATTCTATACGCTTGGGTTTCTGTGGCATGAGATAATGGTATATAGATGAGGGTTTCCTTGTTTGGATTATTCCTTCGATGTATTAGTCTCATGGGACCGTGACTTAAGCGTATACAATCACTTTTGCTGTAATCAGCTTCACTTGGTTTTCCTGTTTTATGATGATTATGTCATACCCGTTCATATATACTTCATTTGTGTTCTAACCCTCCTGTCTTCTGTACTTGACACCTGTGCTCATCCTGGCTCGCCACCTGGCATCATATTACTACTCGCCTGGGGAGTTTCACTGACTCCCCTGGATTCTCATGTCCAGGTTTCGGAGCTTGGAGCGTATGGGTTTCCTGTTGCTGCATCAGAGTGGCGCAGCGGTAGCGTGGACCCCGGTTGACCTTTCAGAGCTCCATCCTTCCAGACCCCCTGTGAGTCTCTCGAGTTTTTCTTTTAAACTCGTGAGTGCCTTTCATACTGTTCATACTTGTACATTTCCTTGTATACTTGTATGTGAGCGCCCTTTTATGCTGTTCATATATGTATATCTCTTGTACTCTCGCATTTGCGCATATCTGTGATGTATTATTATTGTAATATTCATCACCTCTGGTGATAACTCTGTGATTGTATATATATATATGTGTTGGAATGTATAATGCACCATTTGCTTCCGTACTCTGATTCTTGTCTGTACTGATGCTTAGCGTATATACGGGAGGGTAGTTCTGACCTACGTATATACGTTGCAGTGACGTCCCCGTATCGCCGGGATCGGGGCGTTACAGGTTGGTATCAGAGCCTAGGCTCTAACTTCCTCAGTACGTCCAGAGGGCAAATTAATGGTAAAGAAATTTGCAACTGGAATACATGAGTCTTGGTTATACATTCCAACTACAAGTGCAGAGTTATCTATTTCTTGACCATCTTTCCTTTGATTCCTAAATCCTTTCCATATCCCTTCCCTGTTTTGGTTTTATGAAGCCTTTATGCTAACTTAAGATATGACTAGACTAGAAAGGTAGTGGCTGGTTCTGAATGAAGCTATTATGTGATCTCTTCGGTGAATTCTATGAAGCTTGGTATTCTCCAGATCGATCTTGATCTGGCTATCTTTCACAAGACAGTAGTCGGCATTCTCTACAGATACTCTACATTCTCTACGGATATTCTTTCAGAGTGATTGATGCCTGGTATTCGGGATTCTTAATTATCGGTCTTCTTTATTATTATGCTCAGGACATCAGGGTTTTCTTTGTCTTCGGTATTCTGGCTTATTTATTTCACAGCCACGACATCAGCAGTATTATTCAGCATTATTCGAAGATTTATACAGCCGGAAGTGCGGAGGATGATTATTGTTCAGTCGACTTGAGAGCCCTACCTCTAGTGCTTCATATCTTAATTGGTATAAATTCCACCTTTGTCCCTTTGTATTCAATTTACCCCTTAACGAAATTGCGAGGACGCAATTTTTTTGTAAGGTGGGTGGATTGTAATACCCCGTTCCCGGAATACGTACTTAGTTGCGTATTCAGATTTTCGGTCGTATTTTTTCGATTTGTTTCCTGTATTTATTCTGTATTATGAATTCCTTATATGATTGTTTTGTCTTGGATTTGGATTCGTGGATTCGGAGTCAGCCCTAGTCTGAACCGAAGGCCCGATCCTAGAGTATTACTCGATTTATACATTCTGATAATTAGAATTGACCGATTTTAGTTTTAAATATCATTTTCCAATATTATATATTTTCTATGATTTTCTAGATTTTTCTGGAATTAAAAGGAATTTCTTCAAAACCGGTGTCGGCCAGTGCCGCTGACCGATTCCTAGATTTTTATTTCACAAACGGTTTGGAATTTCTAAATGATTCTTTAGACTTTATTTCTTAGAATAATATTTTCTACCTACATGCTTTTTCTGAGGATTTTATAATTTTATGAAAATTCCAACGGAGTCGGTAGATAACTGGTTCCGGGATTTTTAGTTTTAAAACTATAAAGTATTTCTTCAAACGGATTTCACTATTGGTCTTTATATATTATTATTGATTTTTGGTAATTATTTCGGGTCGTTCCGAGATACTTGAAATTCGGACGATTCCGGTATTTTCCCGGAAGATTTCCGCATCCGCAACTGAATCCCGGGAATCCGCCACTTCCATTATTTTCATCCTCTTTCCCAAGAAAATATCTTCTCATTATAATTTTTTTTCCATTTTTCCTTTTCCTTTATTTCTTTCCTTCCTCCACAAGCCTAGCTTTTCCTATTTTCCAAAATCCCAAAATTCCTTTTTCTTTCACCAACTTCCACCAAGATATCTCCACCACAAATATCTCATTCTCTCTCTCTCCCATGGCCGGCCAAGTGGCCAAAAGAGGGACACTCACCTCACCTCTCTTATTTGCAAAAACCCCTTCTCTTCTTTCATATTTACACCTCCTTCACAAAAGTCAAAACCTATATAAACTTTTCCTTTACATTCTATTTCATTTTTCTTCACTTCTCTTTTTCTCTTCTTCACTTCTCAAAAGAGAAGCCTTCACCTTCACCAAAACCCTAACCTCCATCTCCCCCTTCATCTCCACCACCACAACTACTCTAACCTCTTCCCTTCATCTTCCTCCTCCTTCATCTCCATGGGAAACACCACCAAGGTCATCAACTCTACCAAAACCCCAACTTCTTCTTCATCATCAACTTCCATCACTACCACCATCACTCCATCACCTTGTGCTTCTCTTAGGTAAGTGTTCTTCATCACCAAGACTTGATTTATTTCCTAGTATACCTAAGTTTACATATCATGTTCACTTGTGTCTTCAATTTATGATTTTTGGATCATCAAACACAAACCCTAGAAAATCTGTTCTGTTTGCTGTTTCCAGTCGATTAGTCGACTAGACCTAGACATTAGTCGACTAACTTATTCTGTCCTGTGAAACACAATTCTAGGAAACACAGTATTAGTCGACTTACCTTAGTTCCTAGTCGACTAGAGGCCCTTAGTCGACTACACCCTTGACCCTAGTCGACTAACCTTTCCTGAACCAGAAACCTTAACTCTCTGTATCTCAGATTTAGTCGACTTAACATAACTGTTAGTCGACTTGTCATGTCTGTTAGTCGACTACCCATATGACCCTAGTCGACTAACTTTTCTCTGAAACCAAACCCAACTCTCTGGAACCCAGTTTTAGTCGACTATACCTTACGGTTAGTCGACTTGCCATCACTATTAGTCGACTACTCTTCCATCCTAGTCGACTAACTTTGCCTATCTGTCTTAGTTGATTCCTTTCTTGAACATGAACCTTACCCTCTAGACTTATATCATGTATGGGTATTACTTGACTTGTCATTTGACAAACATCATCTTACCTTCTCTTTTTCTCTCTCCTCTTCTCTCTACATATTTATATCAGGTTTTGTGGCGCATCCCAAGCTTCCGTGGATTACGGCTCTTTCGGTATTTTGGAGTTTAGGCGAGTATTCTCACTCGCTACTTTCTTGTATGCGAGTAGTCTCGCTCTTCTCTATTTGAGTTTCCTATTTTGTCGGATCGATAAGTATTTCGCTTCTTATTTCTATATTCATGTATTGCACTACAATTGCTTATATTATGGTAGCTTCATCTTGTACTTGTACCATGCTTATGATATGCTTGTTTCTTCATCATATACCATGCGTGGCCGACCCTTCGTGGTCGTTGGACTTGGAGTCACTTCCATGTTATTACTTGCTATTATTTCAGACCTGTCGGTTGCATGCTTCCTTTTAACACATGTATATCACCTGACCATTTAGTATGTTATCACCTGACCACCTGACATGCCACTATCTGGCAAGACCATCTTGTTATGTCATGACTTACCCAGACTTATTATCAATCCATTGTTATGCATGTTACTTGATATACATCACCATTTATCATGCTATCTCTTGACACCAAGCATGATACACCGATTCTTATAATTATCACGATAAAGGGAATGTAGTACCTGATTACTGTTATGTACTGATCACTGTTATGTATTCTTGTTATGATATTGCTCATTCCCGAAATCTGATAATTATGTTCATAAGCTATAAAAAGGACAACTTGTATGGGGAATGGGAGGAAGTGATGGATGCCGGAATGATACCTTGCTTATAGTGATGGAATATGATATATGCGGCGGAAAGTTTTAGTGGACTAAGGGCCCACATGTTTACTGTTAGGGGGACTTTGGGCCTCCAAACCGGTCCCAGGTGTATGGGAACCTTTGGACCATTAAACTGGTCCCAGGTGTATGTACCACTATAAGAAGCTCTATCAGTTCTCCATCTGCTTCCGTTAACAACCCTTGGCTTGCTTATATATGGATGTATGTGGGTTGGCCGTACACCAGGTCACATACCTAGATATATGGGTCAGACAAGTAATAATAATAATAGATTCTGCTATGATTCCTGTTACACTTGCTATACATGTTATGATTTCCGTGTTGTATTCCTGTTTGGCTTTCATATGATTTGCAACTCTGATTCTATACGCTTGGGTTTCTGTGGCATGAGATAATGGTATATAGATGAGGGTTTCCTTGTTTGGATTATTCCTTCGATGTATTAGTCTCATGGGACCGTGACTTAAGCGTATACAATCACTTTTGCTGTAATCAGCTTCACTTGGTTTTCCTGTTTTATGATGATTATGTCATACCCGTTCATATATACTTCATTTGTGTTCTAACCCTCCTGTCTTCTGTACTTGACACCTGTGCTCATCCTGGCTCGCCACCTGGCATCATATTACTACTCGCCTGGGGAGTTTCACTGACTCCCCTGGATTCTCATGTCCAGGTTTCGGAGCTTGGAGCGTATGGGTTTCCTGTTGCTGCATCAGAGTGGCGCAGCGGTAGCGTGGACCCCGGTTGACCTTTCAGAGCTCCATCCTTCCAGACCCCCTGTGAGTCTCTCGAGTTTTTCTTTTAAACTCGTGAGTGCCTTTCATACTGTTCATACTTGTACATTTCCTTGTATACTTGTATGTGAGCGCCCTTTTATGCTGTTCATATATGTATATCTCTTGTACTCTCGCATTTGCGCATATCTGTGATGTATTATTATTGTAATATTCATCACCTCTGGTGATAACTCTGTGATTGTATATATATATGTGTGTTGGAATGTATAATGCACCATTTGCTTCCGTACTCTGATTCTTGTCTGTACTGATGCTTAGCGTATATACGGGAGGGTAGTTCTGACCTACGTATATACGTTGCAGTGACGTCCCCGTATCGCCGGATCGGGGCGTTACAGGTTGGTATCAGAGCCTAGGCTCTAACTTCCTCAGTACGTCCAGAGGGCAAATTAATGGTAAAGAAATTTGCAACTGGAATACATGAGTCTTGGTTATACATTCCAACTACAAGTGCAGAGTTATCTATTTCTTGACCATCTTTCCTTTGATTCCTAAATCCTTTCCATATCCCTTCCCTGTTTTGGTTTTATGAAGCCTTTATGCTAACTTAAGATATGACTAGACTAGAAAGGTAGTGGCTGGTTCTGAATGAAGCTATTATGTGATCTCTTCGGTGAATTCTATGAAGCTTGGTATTCTCCAGATCGATCTTGATCTGGCTATCTTTCACAAGACAGTAGTCGGCATTCTCTACAGATACTCTACATTCTCTACGGATATTCTTTCAGAGTGATTGATGCCTGGTATTCGGGATTCTTAATTATCGGTCTTCTTTATTATTATGCTCAGGACATCAGGGTTTTCTTTGTCTTCGGTATTCTGGCTTATTTATTTCACAGCCACGACATCAGCAGTATTATTCAGCATTATTCGAAGATTTATACAGCCGGAAGTGCGGAGGATGATTATTGTTCAGTCGACTTGAGAGCCCTACCTCTAGTGCTTCATATCTTAATTGGTATAAATTCCACCTCTGTCCCTTTGTATTCAATTTACCCCTTAACGAAATTGCGAGGACGCAATTTTTTTGTAAGGTGGGTGGATTGTAATACCCCGTTCCCGGAATACGTACTTAGTTGCGTATTCAGATTTTCGGTCGTATTTTTTCGATTTGTTTCCTGTATTTATTCTGTATTATGAATTCCTTATATGATTGTTTTGTCTTGGATTTGGATTCGTGGATTCGGAGTCAGCCCTAGTCTGAACCGAAGGCCCGATCCTAGAGTATTACTCGATTTATACATTCTGATAATTAGAATTGACCAATTTTAGTTTTAAATATCATTTTCCAATATTATATATTTTCTATGATTTTCTAGATTTTTCTGGAATTAAAAGGAATTTCTTCAAAACCGGTGTCGGCCAGTGCCGCTGACCGATTCCTGGATTTTTATTTCACAAACGGTTTGGAATTTCTAAATGATTCTTTAGACTTTATTTCTTAGAATAATATTTTCTACCTACATGCTTTTTCTGAGGATTTTATAATTTTATGAAAATTCCAACGGAGTCGGTAGATAACTGGTTCCGGGATTTTTAGTTTTAAAACTATAAAGTATTTCTTCAAACGGATTTCACTATTGGTCTTTATATATTATTATTGATTTTTGGTAATTATTTCGGGTCGTTCCGAGATACTTGAAATTCGGACGATTCCGGTATTTTCCCGGAAGATTTCCGCATCCGCAACTGAATCCCGGGAATCCGCCACTTCCATTATTTTCATCCTCTTTCCCAAGAAAATATCTTCTCATTATAATTTCTTTTCCATTTTTCCTTTTCCTTTATTTCTTTCCTTCCTCCACAAGCCTAGCTTTTCCTATTTTCCAAAATCCCAAATTCCTTTTTCTTTCACCAACTTCCACCAAGATATCTCCACCACAAATATCTCATTCTCTCTCTCTCCCATGGCCGGCCAAGTGGCCAAAAGAGGGACACTCACCTCACCTCTCCTATTTGCAAAAACCCCCTCTCTTCTTTCATATTTACACCTCCTTCACAAAAGTCAAAACCTATATAAACTTTTCCTTTACATTCTATTTCATTTTTCTTCACTTCTCTTTTTCTCTTCTTCACTTCTCAAAAGAGAAGCCTTCACCTTCACCAAAACCCTAACCTCCATCTCCCCCTTCATCTCCACCACCACAACTACTCTAACCTCTTCCCTTCATCTTCCTCCTCCTTCATCTCCATGGGAAACACCACCAAGGTCATCAACTCTACCAAAACCCCAACTTCTTCTTCATCATCAACTTCCATCACTACCACCATCACTCCATCACCTTGTGCTTCTCTTAGGTAAGTGTTCTTCATCACCAAGACTTGATTTATTTCCTAGTATACCTAAGTTTACATATCATGTTCACTTGTGTCTTCAATTTATGATTTTTGGATCATCAAACACAAACCCTAGAAAATCTGTTCTGTTTGCTGTTTCCAGTCGATTAGTCGACTAGACCTAGACATTAGTCGACTAACTTATTCTGTCCTGTGAAACACAATTCTAGGAAACACAGTATTAGTCGACTTACCTTAGTTCCTAGTCGACTAGAGGCCCTTAGTCGACTACACCCTTGACCCTAGTCGACTAACCTTTCCTGAACCAGAAACCTTAACTCTCTGTATCTCAGATTTAGTCGACTTAACATAACTGTTAGTCGACTTGTCATGTCTGTTAGTCGACTACCCATATGACCCTAGTCGACTAACTTTTCTCTGAAACCAAACCCAACTCTCTGGAACCCAGTTTTAGTCGACTATACCTTACGGTTAGTCGACTTGCCATCACTATTAGTCGACTACTCTTCCATCCTAGTCGACTAACTTTGCCTATCTGTCTTAGTTGATTCCTTTCTTGAACATGAACCTTACCCTCTAGACTTATATCATGTATGGGTATTACTTGACTTGTCATTTGACAAACATCATCTTACCTTCTCTTTTTCTCTCTCCTCTTCTCTCTACATATTTATATCAGGTTTTGTGGCGCATCCCAAGCTTCCGTGGATTACGGCTCTTTCGGTATTTTGGAGTTTAGGCGAGTATTCTCACTCGCTACTTTCTTGTATGCGAGTAGTCTCGCTCTTCTCTATTTGAGTTTCCTGTTTTGTCGGATCGATAAGTATTTCGCTTCTTATTTTCATATTCATGTATTGCACTACAATTGCTTATATTATGGTAGCTTCATCTTGTACTTGTACCATGCTTATGATATGCTTGTTTCTTCATCATATACCATGCGTGGCCGACCCTTCGTGGTCGTTGGACTTGGAGTCACTTCCATGTTATTACTTGCTATTATTTCAGACCTGTCGGTTGCATGCTTCCTTTTAACACATGTATATCACCTGACCATTTAGTATGTTATCACCTGACCACCTGACATGCCACTATCTGGCAAGACCATCTTGTTATGTCATGACTTACCCAGACTTATTATCAATCCATTGTTATGCATGTTACTTGATATACATCACCATTTATCATGCTATCTCTTGACACCAAGTATGATACACCGATTCTTATAATTATCACGATAAAGGGAATGTAGTACCTGATTACTGTTATGTACTGATCACTGTTATGTATTCTTGTTATGATATTGCTCATTCCCGAAATCTGATAATTATGTTCATAAGCTATAAAAAGGACAACTTGTATGGGGAATGGGAGGAAGTGATGGATGCCGGAATGATACCTTGCTTATAGTGATGGAATATGATATATGCGGCGGAAAGTTTTAGTGGGACTAAGGGCCCACATGTTTACTGTTAGGGGGACTTTGGGCCTCCAAACTGGTCCCAGGTGTATGGGAACCTTTGGACCATTAAACTGGTCCCAGGTGTATGTACCACTATAAGAAGCTCTATCAGTTCTCCATCTGCTTCCGTTAACAACCCTTGGCTTGCTTATATATGGATGTATGTGGGTTGGCCGTACACCAGGTCACATACCTAGATATATGGGTCAGACAAGTAATAATAATAATAGATTCTGCTATGATTCCTGTTACACTTGCTATACATGTTATGATTTTCGTGTTGTATTCCTGTTTGGCTTTCATATGATTTGCAACTCTGATTCTATACGCTTGGGTTTCTGTGGCATGAGATAATGGTATATAGATGAGGGTTTCCTTGTTTGGATTATTCCTTCGATGTATTAGTCTCATGGGACCGTGACTTAAGCGTATACAATCACTTTTGCTGTAATCAGCTTCACTTGGTTTTCCTGTTTTATGATGATTATGTCATACCCGTTCATATATACTTCATTTGTGTTCTAACCCTCCTGTCTTCTGTACTTGACACCTGTGCTCATCCTGGCTCGCCACCTGGCATCATATTACTACTCGCCTGGGGAGTTTCACTGACTCCCCTGGATTCTCATGTCCAGGTTTCGGAGCTTGGAGCGTATGGGTTTCCTGTTGCTGCATCAGAGTGGCGCAGCGGTAGCGTGGACCCCGGTTGACCTTTCAGAGCTCCATCCTTCCAGACCCCCTGTGAGTCTCTCGAGTTTTTCTTTTAAACTCGTGAGTGCCTTTCATACTGTTCATACTTGTACATTTCCTTGTATACTTGTATGTGAGCGCCCTTTTATGCTGTTCATATATGTATATCTCTTGTACTCTCGCATTTGCGCATATCTGTGATGTATTATTATTGTAATATTCATCACCTCTGGTGATAACTCTGTGATTGTATATATATATATATATGTGTTGGAATGTATAATGCACCATTTGCTTCCGTACTCTGATTCTTGTCTGTACTGATGCTTAGCGTATATACGGGAGGGTAGTTCTGACCTACGTATATACGTTGCAGTGACGTCCCCGTATCGCCGGGATCGGGGCGTTACACTTCCTGCTCCTCCCCCACCCCTGCTCCCTCCCCCAACCCCCTAGCTCTGATCTGTTCAGTCAGATCTGGCCAAACAGGCCAGATCACGGTGGTGGGGATAGGGGCCGAGGCGAGGGGGTTGGGTGGAGGGGGGATGAGGAGGAGGGGGAGATCGGGGGGAGGAAGAGATCGGGGGGAAGGGAGAAGAAGGGGAGGGAGGAGGGGGAGACAGTGGTCGCCGACGAGAGAGGGGCGGAGGCTGGAGGGGTCGCCGGCAAATGTAGGAGAGGAGGAGGACAAGAAGAAGAAGGCATTTTGGCCTCTTTTTTTTTTAATTTTTTTGAGGTGTTTTTATCACATTTGTGGGTGCTTTAATCACTGAGGTGCCTTCATAATTTTTTTGGGATGGAAATATTCGCTCCCCAAATCTAGCGTGTTGGTTGGCATAGTTTATTTACAACTTTGCCCCCTAAACTTCCATTAATATCCCAAAGATCCACGTTTTTTTTTTTCTTTTTTGCCATTTTTTTTCTTATTCCAAAAGGGTAAATAACTCTCAATTGTTTATACGTGCAAGTGATAAGGAGTTTGGTAATTTTCAATATGAGTAACTCGGACTTCTCACAAGCACCAAGGTATGTCATTCGAGCAATGGAGTGAGGATTTTAGCTGATTTGTTCATAAAATACATATGAAGTTTAATTTGTTCTTCAATAATATTTGCATTGATTTACACTTTTAGGTGGCTTTGTTGGGACAAACGATGTTCTGTTTTTTAGTTTGTATATATAATTTTGATTTAAACAAGTTGAGTTGTAAGCAAAGTAGCATCGAGGTTCCCAATTTAAGAAGTACCTCCAATCTTTACTGTGAGGGAAAAAAAGAGTTATTATTCATAGCTACTAAAATTGTTCGCAAGGTAAAAACAAAAAGTCTGGTTTAGATTACAAATACAAATAATATCCTTATAGTATCGATTTTTCTTAAAATAATTTTTTAATTTTCTATTGAAATGAGTATAAAACTCTCATATTCTACTGAATTTAGTAGAAATCTAGTACTTTATCATAAATTTAAGATAATCAATGTAATTTTTTCCTCACTTTTAGATAACACAAATGTGTTGTTCTCTAAATCCAATAGAACATAGATTTTTAATAAATTTTGCAATAATATACAGATGTTTTCTACTATATTCAATAAATAAGAGGGTTATTTTTTTGTTGCTCTTGTGTGTGTTTTTGTGTACTGTGTGTTTGCTGGGGTAGGAGGTGGGGGTGAGGATTTTATGTAAATTATCTAAAAGTTTGCCTCATGATAGTTATATGAAATATGTTCATGCTATTGTAATGAATGTTGTAAATAGTGTGAAATGTTTTTCATAAATTAGTCATCACTATCTAAAATTTAAAAGCATATTAAAATTTTGTCAAATTCAAGATATTCTTTAATAGAGTTGTCATAATGTATTATAGTTTATCAAAAAATTAATTATATTAGTAGCGTGGGTATATATTGCTTTCTTGGAAATATACTGAGACATCCGAGGAGATTGAAATGATTATTAAAAATAATAATAAACAAGCAAAAAAAAATAAATTAATAATGTATCATGTGTAGAAAGAATTGTGCTCTCCAAAATACTTGTCAATCTCTCCATTTCAATTACACCTTTATCTCCATTTCAATTACACCTTTATCTTGATGTCCCATTAATTGTCCTAATTTTTTTTTATTTTTTTCTTGTTTTCTTTTCAATAGTTATTTTTACTATGTATTGTTATTTATATTTATTTATTTAAGTGATGATAAGTTGAGAAAATTGTTCAAGAACCTTTGCATGAAAGAATAAATCTGAGAAAACTTCAATAGTTATTGATTAGATAAATTATCTTTCCATCTTGAAAAAAAAAAAGCATGATAAACTATATATCCCAAAACCCTAAATTAAAAATTCATAAATACATATGTACCTCAAGTCAAGAAACAATGTTATTTGATGTCAAAATTGTATAATATATGATTCCAATTTATAAGAAAATGCAATTATGTATATTATTTGGTATTACAAAACGAAGTGCAAATGATTTTGAGTATCCTTTGTATCAAAATGATTATGCATATACAATAACATTGGGTGAATAGCATCACCATTATGATTATGGCATGTAAATACTTTAATGTGAGTAGTATTTTTGAAGTTATCTTCCTATGGTTGAGTGAAAATATGATTATTAATAAGCACATTTACTTTTTTAAAAGTATTTTCTTATTTTTAAAGAAAACAAAATAACAAAATAAAATGACTCTTCAGATGGCATGTGCATTGCAACTGCTTGGATTCTAGTTGGTCGGAGACCGATGATGAATTGATCATAATTACAATTTTCAAAGCTTCTCATGGTATTATCATTGGCCAAGTATTATTAAAAGAAACAAAAAAGCATCATTGGCTGAGTAAGAGTTAAAAATGAAAAAGAAAAAGAAAAAAATTTCTCTCATTTCTGGGCTTATTATTTATTTGGTCAAATCAAGCAAAGATAATGCATTTTGTCTTCGAAAATACTCTCTGTATTTTCAAACAAATAATATAATTGAATGAAATCAAGCCAAAAAGATACTTAGTAATATCTTCAAATTAACTAATATAAGAGGTATTAAATGTCTCATATCTCAAATATATAGAATGTGATTGCTAAAAGTTGAATTCTAATTCAGTACATTAATTGTCTTAATATAAATTCAAATATTTTACTCATGCAAGCATAGTTGAAATTTCATATCACTATTATGACAATTTTGTCATCCTAATACATAGTATTCACTAGGCAAACACATTCTGGATAATAAATCATGAAACCAGAAATTGGTAGAATTTTCTGTTGCGAAATTGATATGCTCTGATACCAATTGTTGTAACAAATTGGCGATCTATGATACCAATTTGTTACTCCCGGGATCGACATTTGTGAAACTTGACAATATGATGATACTTGCAAAAAAAATTGTTGTAAAGCAAAATAGCAATACCTAGATAAAAGAGTAATAAGAAATAACATGAGAAATTAACGTGGTTCGATTCAAACGTGGCCTACGTCCATGAGGAGAGAACTTGAGAAAGTTTTATTAATAAATTGATACAAAGAGATCTAACATTTCTATTGATGCAATAAGAGTATTCACCTTTTTTCTTAAATCTAGACGATTACAAGAGTAATACCTTCTCTCTATATACTTTCATCTTGCTCATCTCTTTCTTGGCTTTTTTGGTATTCTCCACCTTTTTCTTTGCCTTCTCTGTTCCTTACAGTGCTGGATTATAACATTTATTTATAGAGTTTTATAATACAACTCCTATTTGGATTATGAGATGATCTTGGTCATTGGATGATTGAAGAATTTTGATCAATTCTATTAGGAGTTGATCTCCTTAATAGAAGAATTCTTTAGCCTTTAATTTTTAGAAATAAATCTTCATTGAATAAAAACTGAATCATATTCGTACTCCACCAGAAAAAAATCAGAACCTGAAAAGAAAACTGATTCTAATTCAGGAAATGTCCCGATTAGTCGACTTATCTGGATGATTAGTCGACTAATCTATACCATTAGTCGACTTATAAACTATATAGTCAACTACTATATAGTGATTCCTCTTTGTTTCTACTTCTATATCTGCCCTAGTCAATTACTAGTCGACTTATAAACTTTATAAGTCGACTAATCTGTACTTGCTTGGTTTGCTTCTTCTGCTTCAAGCCATCATCTTCTCCAACTCGATTGAATCTTCTTGGACCATCATCTCCACTTGAAAATAAGACAAAATCCTAACAATTTTCATCTTGACTTGCTTTTCAAACATCTTGAGATTTTGAATTACTACCTTTTTGGATTTCGGTTTAACCGTTTTGAATTTTCAAGAATATACATATATGATTTTCATGAATAGATAGAATCAAAACAAATTTACATGATTTTATGTATATTGGATTTCATCCATATACATTATTATTTCATATTATAGAAAAACTTATTTTGAGGATCTAGTTCATGGTTTAAAATTTTGTTTTTAACAAAACTTATAGTCGGATTTAATATCGAAAATATAGATATAACTTTTATATGTGTATTGGATTCTATCCATACACACTATTCTTCAAAAGTGTGTAAAAATCATGTTTTTGTATTTATACAAGTTTAGAGAAAAATCGGTTTTCCAATTAAAAGTTGATGTTTGAAAAATACGATTTTTGGTTTAAAGCTTAATTTTTATGTCTCAAAAATAGTTCAAATAGTTTGTAATATGTGTTGCTTTTTTGTCACATATATTTATACTTCAAATATTTATAAGAACTTATTTTTGTAGAATTTATGAAATTTTATGAGATTTTATAGGTAATTAAAAGCCAACATTTCATAATCTATAATCCTGTTTTTGGGTTGCCTACGGTCGACCAAACTTGGGTTTGGTCGACCGAGCGGTCGATCGATGTGCACAGGACGTGCACAAGTCCTTTGGCCTAGGGCTAATCGATCGCACGGTCGATCGATCCAGAGAGCTTGCTCTCTGGATCTGGCCCCAGTCGACCGGACGATCGACCAACCCAAAGAGTGAGCTCTCTGGTTTTGGCCACAGTCGACCGGACGGTCGACCGACAGTGAGAAAAATCTCACTATGTCTTGGGGTGGTCGACCGACGGTCGACCGATAATCCCAACGGTCTGAAATCCGACCGTTTACGGTGACTGACAAGTCATTCTAACCTGTCCTGAACCCCAACGGTTATATTTTCAGACCCTATAAATATGGGTCTTTTGAACTAGTTTCAACTAAGATTTTTAAGAGTAAAATTTCTCATCTTTTCAAGTATTTTCAATAAGTTTTAAAAAGAAGTTTTTGTGCTAAAAATTCTCTATCAAGAAGTTTTTGGAAAATCAAAGAAAAGATTGATTTGAAAATTTGTTTTGTTCTTCATTTTACATATCTATCAAGAAGTTTTTCTCAAGTATTTTTTTATTATTTCTTTTTCAAAACACTTTGATTTCTCACACTTGGGATATTCAATTCTAAACATATCTTTAGGATCTTTGTTTTGTGAGAAAATTATTTGTGGTCTTTTGAGATCACCAAGAGTTGTTTGTGATCATTGGATCACCAAGATTGTAATCTTTTCTTTACTTTGACTTTGTGCCTCCCTACTTGTGTAGAGGTGATTGTGCCTCTCCTTTTGTGTAGAAGTGATTGTGTTGAGAGAGAGGAGTTGTGTACTCCCGGAATTGATTTGTAATTCCTCAATGGAGATCCCTTTGTGGAAGGTCCTGTGTGGACATAGTGAAAATCCTTCTGTGTGAAGGCGGGGACATAGAGTAGTGGCTCGAATCTCAAAACATATTCTTGTGTTTGCATTTGGATCTTTCTCTCTAATTTTCTCTCTAACTCTCTCTCTCTTATATCTTGTATTTTTCTACATTGTTCATATTCATATGCTAGATATAGTTTGTGTGCCCACACTTCTGTTGAACCAAGAGAACTTTTAATAGCACCTCAACTCTTAGTTTAGATGAATCTTGAGGAGTAATTCCAGAGCCCTTCACAGGAAATTCGGGTTCACTCTTTGTTACACATAGTGTGTTTGCAATTAAGTTTTTAATTCTGCATCATTTATCTTAGATTAGCTTGTACACCTATTCACCCCCCTCTAGGTATACTTTCAATACTGATATCGATATTTTAAATCACGCTCCTAATTTTTATTTTATTTGAGAGAATAAGATGGAGCAAAGCTCCAGTGAAGATATATACAATATAATACATATACTTGGCTACTTCTGACAGGATTGGATCATGAATCTTTCCCACTCAAATTCAATGCTATGATATTCAGTTACAAGATCCACTCTGTTGAAGTTGATTTATATTATTTAAAGTAATTAAAAATTAAAAATAAAATATTTTATAGTTTTTTGTCCATTCATCAAGTAGGCACAAAATGGACAGCCGAAAGTATACCTACATCTATGACTTTAGACAATAAATTCTCGATCCCACCATTTGATCATGATCTAAACATTTAAAAAACTCTTACACACATTTTGTTAGGTTTCAAATATTCTACATCATTAAACTAACTAACTCACTATTTCAACCGTTCATTTTGCACTTACTTGATGAATAAGCAAAAAATATTCAAAATACTTGAATTTCTATTTTTATGCACTATTAACAATGTACATTAACTTCAATAAAGTGGATTTTCAATTTGAATGACCTAATATTGAATTTGAATAGAAATGGTTCATCTCCATATCCTTCCCAAATGACTCAAGTCTCTCTCTCTCTCTCTCTCTCTCTCTCTCTCTCTCTCTCTTTCTCACACACACACACACACATAAACCTTAGAAACCCTAAAGGGGAAAGTCGCGCGACTTTCCCCTCACCTCTCTTTGTTCTTCTGGCTAGGGCTTTCTCTCTCCTAGTTGTGAGAAGGCGCTAGAGAGAATTTCATAAGATGAAGTTTGAAATTCGAGGATTGATAGTGGTAAGGGTTACTTTTCATCATTCATCTTCGTAGTTGGGATAGAATGCAAATAAGACTTCGTGTGATATCAACTACTAGGGGCGGCTAGCAATCTTACCCATCTCGACTTTCATTTATATTCAGGGATCGATTGTGATAAGGGCTACTATTTATGTTCATCTTCGCGGTTAGGAGAGGACACTTACGAGACTTCGTTCAATATCAATTACTGGGAGTGGCTAGTGATCCTAGCTATCTCGATTTTCCTTAACGATCTCTTCTTATCTCATGTGAGGCTGCTATGGATTATCTATGGTAATGAGTTATGTTTAGGTTCGCTAGTTCAATGATTTCGCCAATGATCGAGTTCATATTTGTTTGACGGTGATCAAGGTGCTTGATACCATCCATGATTTGGAGTTACAAGAGAATCATGTTTTCCATTAATGTTGAAGAGCGAAAAAAATTTACAAAGTTCAAAGAAAATTACAAGTAAGAAAAATTACAAGCATTTTTTCTTGAGATTCCTGAGAAAGTGTGCCGGTTGAAATCTGGTCAGCGCGCGACCACTTTGTTCTGTTGACGATGTGAGTAATTGAGTCTTCGAGTCTTCTGTTTAGGAATTTTCTTCTCGTCTGGTTCCAAAAATCCTTCAAAAGAGGAATATCTTGAGGGTATTAGTCCCCTAAAAGAGAACTAAAATTTCCTAAAGAAGCTCGAAGGTAGAAATCGATCTCTTGTGAAAATTCTAACCTCTAGATCCAAGAAAATCAGCCTCAGTCCAGCCAAATCAGCCCTTCTCTGATCAGCCAGCCAAAAGATCAGCCAGTAAAAAGCTCAACCCTGAGCCCCTCCTTGCAATAGGTTATTTATAGGCTCTATGGGGTGTAACTGCTCTCCTAAAAATCAGCAAGTTGTACCAGTCTAGCTTCACACCTGAAGCTAGAGCAGCTTCACTGCGAAGCTAAACGTAGCTTGTGCAAAGCTAAGAAACCGCATGTGAAACTAATTAGCTAGCTGGATTGGGTTGTTACACCAATCCCCTGATTTTCTCCATCAAGTGAAGAATTTTTCTTGATTTTTTCTAACTAATTAAGGAGTAAAAAGATCACAGCAATAAACTACCAAAAGTGATGTTATTACATTAATCTCATGCTCAGATTTTCAAATAGTCAAAATGACCATAAAAGCCTGTAACGGAGCTAAACTTTATGCAAAGCTAAGAAATGAGCCCACAACGGAGCTAAAAAGAGCTTGTAGTGAAGTTACAAAAGAGCTTACAACGAAGCTAAAAGATAGCTCTTTGATAGAGCTTAGGTTAGCTTCAAAAGTGAAGCTAAGAAATGAGCCCACACCGGAGTTATTCTGAGCTTCCTGCGAAACTAGAGCTGAGCTTGCTGCAAAGCTACATGGTAGCCTGTAATATTCCCCTTTCATAATACCTGAATTGATAATTAAAATGGTAAATAATGAATTTAAAAAAATATTACTTAAATTTTTTAAACTATGGCTTGAACCCAAGTTCCTCTATACCAAATCTTAATGCCCAAATCATGATGCCACATTAGCATATTATTATAAGGGTGATCCAATGTATTTAAGCTAAATTGAAAGCCAATTTCAAATTTTAATTTTCAACTGAAAATCTTATAATATCCTCATTGATCTTCTAAACAACGCAATCTATTAGTTGTAATCTACAAACTAAAATTCAGAATTTAAATTCTAATCTAATAAATTAAACCCGATCTCATTGTTCATCATCCCTAAAGAAAAAAGAAAAAAATGAAGAAGAAAACCCAAAACCCCTTTCACATAAACTCTTATTCCTCTCACCTCTCTCATCCCTCTTCCTAAACCCAATCTTGGCAAGGCGAAGGCTTGCTGGATGTGAGAAGGAATAATTCAGACTGAAGGGAAGCAATTCAGGTGAGTGTATTTCAATTTACATGATTTTTGTCTCATTCGGGCATTTCACCGAACATCTTGAGCACTGATTATTGCTTCACAAATTTGTAATGAAAATCATTATTTTTAATTGACTTTTACAGTTTTTTATCATCCAATCTCGGTATCTTCTCTTGCCTTCTTTCATTCTTACTGATTTTTTTGTGATTCTCTATAGCTCATATCTACTCTATTTATTTATTCGTAGAATAATATTATCATGGGTGGGAATTATATGTATTATTGCAGTGACTTTATTGCCTTTATTGTTAATTTATATAACTTGTTTAGGTCACTTTAGGCTTAGCATGTATATGTGGGATATTTTTCTCGCATATATACGTCGCCGACTCTCGTCGTGTCTCTGCTCCATCTATTTTGGGAAGCGGCGCGTGACAGGATTTTTTTGGTATCAGAGCCAGGTTCTTGATAAAACGAACCAAGTTTATACCTGTGACCTGAGATGAGTTATATTTACACTGTAATAAACATATAATATTCACACCATGATATTGAGTCCATGGAGAATCAATCATCCTTCCTTTGCAAATCCCTATCTTGATTTCGATGTTCCTGATTTCGACTTTCCGTCTAAAGTGATCCATATTTCCTTCTTGATTCTCAAGTTCACTTTTCTGATATTGACTCTTGGATTAGCCTTTCGATCCAAATCGACATCCGAGATCAGGGAACACAACGAAAGCGTGGTTGGCCTATAATGCACAGATAAGTAACGTAAGAGCAAGAAGACGTCATTCGTGATCGATCGTTCTTCTTTTGAGTCTTATCCTATTGTGTCCATTCTTAATCATGTTTATTCGTTATCAACTTTGATCCTATTTTATAATTTTCCTGCCTTACTGAAATTTCGAGGATGAAATTTTTGGTAAGGTAGGCAGATTGTAATATTCCCCTTTTATAATATCCGAATTGATAATTAAAATGATAAATAATAAATTTCAAAAATTATTACTTAAATTGTTAAAACCATGCTCAAACCAAGTTCCCCTATACCAAATCCTAATGCCCAAACCATAATGCCACATTGGCATGTGATTATGAAAGTGATCCAATGTATTTGAACTAAACTGAAAGCCAATTTTAAATTTCAATTTTCAACTGAAAATCTTATAATATCCTCATTGATATTCTAAATAACTTAATCTATTAGTTATAACCTACAAACTAAAATTCAGAATTTAAATCCTAATCTAATAAATTAAACCCTATCTCATTGTTCATTATCCCTAAAGAAAGAAAAGGGCAAAAAAGAAGAAGAAAACCCAAAACCCCTTTCACATAAATCTCTCATTCCTCTCACCTCTCTCATTCCTCTTCTCAAACCCAATCTAGGTGAGGTGAAGGCTTGCTGGATGTGAGGAGGAATAATTCAGACTGAAGGGAAGCAATTCAAATGAGTGTATTTCAATTTAGATGATTTTTTTTTCATTCGAGCATTTCACCGAACATCCTTAGCACTGTTTATTGTTTCGCAAATTTTAACATGTAAAATTTATTCTAGAAACCTGAAAAAATATGTAAGAACACCCAAGAAGTGCATCCTAATTATTATTATTTTTATTTAATGTTTACATTTTTTTAATCATCCAATCTCAGTATCTTCTCTTGCCTTCTGCCATTCTTACTAATTTTCCTGTGATTCTCTATAGCTCAGACGCTATATCTATTCTATTTATTTATTCGTAGAATAATATTATCATGTGTGAGAATTATATGTATTATTGCAGCAACTTTATAGCTTTTATTGTTGATTTATATAACTTGATTAGGTCACTTTATGCTTAGCATGTATATGTGGGGTATTTTCCTCGCGTATATACATTGCTGACTCTCGTCGCATCTTCACTCCATCGTATTTTGGGAAGCGAGGCGTGACATAGCCTCTTGGGCTTCTCCAGAAGGTAAATGTTTAGTTCACTGTCTGCTTCAATGGATCAATGGTGTCAAGATACTGGTTTGTCCATAAGGGATGAACAGGTCTTAAGCCTATCTGTGACTTGTCTTTAAGAAATGTCGACAAGTTAGACATCATTCGGACCGATTGTAGAGCTACCTTGGAGTTTGTCTTTTTGGAATGTCAACAAATCAGTAATTATCTTTTCTTTTATATTTACTTTGATCAGTAGATTTAACCAATTTAAGATCTATAAGAAGATCGACTTTGTTTCAATCAGTAGATCTTGTGATTCAGTTATGTGAGTTAATGATCTACAAGAGACCGATGTTCTATGTATCTTATATTCTCTTCTGAGTAATAGATCTAGCAAGATGCATGGTGGCTTTTCAAGGCGTGTCAAAATGAGCTAATCGTTAGTGTGTTAATGGTTAATTTATGATGAGTATTTTGAATTTATTTTGAGTTATTAAAAGTTGTATTGAGTGATTGAGTTCTCATGTAAGTAAGTTATCAGAGAGGTTGGATTCAATATAATATTTTGTACTTCTCTTTTGATTAATTAAAATAATTTTATTTTCGATATATGTGTAGCAAACTAGAAGACAATAACCAAAACTATAGGTACATAATCTATCCAACTCCAAATAAAGAAACAACTACAACAACTCTCTATCACCTACAACTACCAAAATGACATTCAAAAGGAAATACGTGAAGCTTCCAAAACAACAATCCGAAGAAAAACAACCTAACAACACTTAATACAACTAAACCACAACTAAATAAAACCACCAGTAGCTATTCAGCAAATAACAGAAGATCAAGGAGCTGGAAAAGTAAGAATCATGCCTCCCAAATCAGCATTCATCATCCTCTTGCGTGCATACGTCAAAAGGGAAGCATGAACCTTCCTCTTCAAAGGCAAAGGAAATTGACCAGCCCAAAAATTAACGTAAAACAAAATAGAGTCAATTAAATAAATAATAGATACACCTCTATGATTAAGTATCATACTATTCTGCTCTTGCCAAAGTACCCACACTAAAGCCATCATAAACATGTCTCATAACATTCTATATCTCCTTCTAACCCTCTTCTTCCTCCAAATAGTCCATCAAGAATTAAGAGACCCAGATTTCCCTTTGACAGACATACAAGATGTAACATTCACAGTTACAATATTCTCAATTCAATAATAATATTTGTATTCTTCTAAATTTGACATCATCTCCTTTATAATTACTTCAGTGTCATGTGTTACAATTAAATAATTTCGGCTACAACTAGCGTACTTATCACATCCTCGAAATCACAGTCACAGCTATCAATAATCATAATATATAAACTCGAGAGTGCCACTCTCAGGATGTAAATTTAATCATAATAACCATCTTCATCACCAAACTCAAAATAACACTACAATCACGCATATATTTTCATACATAAACAAAAATCAAACTATCTAGTTCACAAATCTAACACATATTACATAGCATACATATCAAGTTTGATTTTTATATATAAGCATGAAACTGTTTATGATGACATAATATAAGTAAATTTCACAAGATTGGTGCTCTATGCAGTTCTAATAGAAATGCCCACGAAATTTTATGTCGGGCCTTTGCCTTTATCGATGCCAGAAAATATTGTTAATATAAAAAAGTGAGCTCGACAGCCCAGCTAATAAAGTCATGCAAAGAGTCCAAGTAGTAGTATACATATAACAATAGGAAAAATGACTTGTGCACCAGGTAATAAACATGAATATAGATTGAACAGGATAAAAGGAGCTCGATGATACAATAAAGGCAAAGCAAACAAAATATGTACTCTAGTGGTCGTATCCATCAATCGAAAAAGCTCAATTCACTTAGCTATTCATTTTATTATTCTCATGTGATGAGATTTCATAGTTGACCATAATATATATACACACACTTTGTCATTCTGAAAGAATTCGAGGTCGAATCCTTCCCACTCAAATACAACCATACGATATCCGAATGTAAGATCCACTTTGTTGAAGTCGATCTACATTATTTCAAGTAACTAAAAATAAAATCATGCATTTTGAATAATTTTTGTCCATTCATCAAGTAGGAATAAAACGAACGGCTGAAATAGAAAGTTAATTAGTTTAACAGTGTAGAATATTTAAAATCTAACAAAAATTAGTGTGTGAGGGTTCTAAGAGTTTAGATCATGATGAAATGATCGAATCGAGAATTTGTATGTCAAAAGAAGTAGATTTAAGCAATATGCTATTTTCAGCCGTCCATTTTGCGCATTCTTGATTGATGGGCAAAACGTAGTCAAAATATATGTTTTTTGGATTTTAGTTTTTTGAAATAATATAGATCAACTTCAACGGAATGAATCTTGCATTCAGATGTCGTAGTGTTATTGTCACGCCCCGCTTCTCAAAATACAGTATGGGGTACATGACAATGGCCAACAGATGAAGAGTGAAATCTCTTCCATGAATATATTGAGTTGTCAATTAAGAGAAGGATAGCACACATATACGCATATACAATCAAACGCAGAGATAAAAATACATATATGAAATGCTAAATTATTAATATTATTATCCATCATATCTGAATAAAACAAGTCAAAAAAGGGAAACTAAACTCACCGGAGGACGACTGAACCATAATGTGTTCTACGGTCATCTCTCTTATATTGATTCTCTGATCTAGATTCTGAAAAATAATATAAGTCCATCAGAACTGGACCAGCAAATGTTGTAATATCCCCTAACTAATATTACTACATTTCTATTTTCAAGTATATA
Organism: Agave tequilana; assembly: GCA_038442645.1. Lineage (NCBI taxonomy): Eukaryota > Viridiplantae > Streptophyta > Magnoliopsida > Asparagales > Asparagaceae > Agave > Agave tequilana. Next base: position 40,467 of record JAVJIF010012421.1, read on the forward strand.
TTTTTACTGTATTTAATTTTTAGTATTATTAGTAGTGTTATTGTTATTATATATATTTGTTGTTATTATTACTATTGTTCCTCTTTCATTGATTCCTAATCCTACCCGTTAGCCCAATACCCTTTATCCTATACCCATTACCATTACCCATATCCAAACTCGTTTTCATTACCCAATACTCTCAAACCCAAACCCTATTGTCTATCCCTACATATAATCCTAACAACCTATCATAAACCAAATCCTATCCTAACAAATCAAATCCCAACCTTAACCACTAAATAATAAATCCTAACTACCTACACCCTATGATTTTCCCTCCCTAGCTTGGCCATTCACCTGGCCGTGATCCCAGGCTGCCACGCCAGGCCATCCCGAGATCAGATTTTCTCCTCTCCCCCATGCATCAGCTGTTGGCCGCGTCGTCTACTCCGCGGCGAAGTCCGGCGAGCACCATGGCGTGAACGCCCCTCTTCGGCGCTCTCGGCAACCCCGCACACCCTCTTCTCCTTCTTCATGTTGCCGCCACCAATGCTCTCTGCTCAGGCCATGGCAGCGACAACATTCAGGCCGCCATTTCCCCTCAAGCACTCCGTCGGAGCACCCAGCCAACAGCCTAGAGCCCGCCATCTCCGTCGACGCCCGCCGGTGCTCTCCCCAAACGCCCCGCCACGGCACCTGGACTGCTCCTTCCCCATTGGCCGTGAGTTCCCCTCCCCCCTCATTTTTGGTCTCTCTGTTGATTTTATGTATGCATGAGTGTGTAGGTATATGTTTTATATGAAAATGCATGGGTGTCATTTAATTAGCGTATAGGTGTTTATAGTAAATAGTAGGTATCTATTAATCTAGATATGTATGCATGTATTGTGTATGTACATATCTATTAGTATACGTATGAGTATGCATGTGGTGGTATGTATATTATGTGCACGTATGTGTTTGTATATCAACATGTGTATTGGTTTGCGTGCTACAGTGTTTCAGACCCGTTCGGTGAGATCCGTACCCAGCTACAGGAGACCCGAACCCAATCTGGATTCGTACTCGTTGTGGACCCGATGCACAGGCGATTCGAAGACTGATCCGTGGGACGATCCGTAGATCAATGCCGGTTCGTGCAGTGAAGATCAGACGGCGATTCGGTTCCGAAACCGCGTCATTTCATGTGAGTGTTCGTTCTTGTGCATTTCCTTATTTATCGTTATCTGTATGCATTTACATATTACACTTATCATTTCATGCGGCTTTCTTTTATATGTTATCAGTTTTGCTACTTGTACTACTTCATGAGACACCCATGATTGCTCACTTTAATTACCTAGTTCATAGGAGCTTGTATCAGGATCATTTTCTGTGTTGGTAGATCGCCGTTGTTGGCTTAGCCCTGATATTGATATACTGTAGACCAGACTTGACCTTGTTACTGATATAGCTGTGATGAGTCCTAGAATGACTATACATGTTGACTTTGAGGTTGATGAATCATTGAAAGATGTAAGAGAACTATACTATGTGAAATGATTTTTAGTCATATTGTTTGGTGACACATTTCAATGATGACCATTATAATAATACCATTTTTGGGTATTTTTAGGAATTTGTTTAGAGCGCAGATCATACACACCAACAAAGATATTAGTCGACTTGCACCTCTTATAGTCGACTAATACCCTTTTCAGTAGACTTAGCATAGTCCTTTAGTCGACTAAGTTTCTGTTTAGAAAGTTATGTACTCTCTGTTTGTTGACTGTAGGTCATATTAGTCGACTTGTCCCTCCTATTAGTCGACCTGCACTTATTATAGTTGACTTATCCCTTTTTGATAGTCGACTAATGTTGACTAATTTTTCCTGCACACAAAAATAAGGATATTAAATTTAGAAATAGTAGTGTGAGGTTCAGTTCTAATCCGCGGTAGCAAGGCTATGCGGGTCGTGATCCTCAAGGAGGGACTGCGATGGAAGCGTTAAGCAAGTTAATCTCTAAAATTTATCTTTTTTAGTTAATTGTCACGATGGTATTTACAAAGAAACGTGGTATTTACAATGAGTTGCGGGAAAGAATATTGGAGAGATATGGATTTAATCTACGAAAAGAAAATAAAAGAAAAGAAAGGAAAGCTTATCTCTTAATTTGCTTGCCGTTTGAACCGTTGCGATGATTTCCCTTTTCTTGGAAGGCGTACAAGCACGGCTTATGGGATCGTCCGCCTTCTTAATCTACTCTACGAAATAAAACAACAAGCTATGAAGACTTGTTCATCGCCATGGGCCGTCAAGGTTCCTTCTTCGGCTAGGTAGTCTCAAAGCGTCAAGTTCTCACGGTTTGCAAGACATCAGAGAAGGAAACAATATAGAAAACAAGATCAAAGAGAACAAGAACACAACATAAAATAGAAGAGATGAACAAATAAATATAACAAAAACAAACCTTTGAATGGATTTCATTAACAATTGAAGAAGAGTTGGCTTACACCGCTGTCACCTCAGTACAAGCATGGACTCTTTCCTCCATGAAAGCTTCCTCCACTCTCAGAATTTACAAAAGATAAACAAAAAGAAAACCTAACCTAGAAGAAAGAGGAAAAACCCTAAAAATCTGAACTTTGGCCCTTTGCTGGACGCTGGACGCTCTGTACGTTGCACTGCAGGTGATATTTATAGGTGCAGAAGGCTACAGAGTCCTGGATGAACTTGCCCACGAAATCTGGTACTCTGAATCATCCACTTTGCCGCGGAAACGCCGCGGAAACGCGGCACTTTAGTGGCTTCTGGCCGCGCGCTTTGGCGCGTGGCCTCTCCTGGTCCGTCCATCTGGAATTTTCCTTCTGGAAATTGAATCCTGGCTCTTAATCTTTGGATTTGGATATAACTTGGGAATCAAGTTACCTAGATCCCAAATCTTTTCCACGAATTTTCCTTCTCTTCTTTTAGCTTTTATCCTATCCTGCAAGTGTTTAGGGTTGAATAGAAGTCTATCCTTCCCTCTTCTTTGTATTTGCAACTTTGGCCCTTATATTTGCATTTTGACTCTTTGTATTTGCGCTTTTTCACCTGGGCTTCAAACATGGGCTTGGATCTGGGCTTTTGGGCTCTTTAGGCTTTATTTATTGCTAAAATAACAATTCGAGGCCTGCACACAATAAATTACTAATTATTAATAAATGTGCAGAATTAAATGAATAAATATGAAAATGTGATGGTAAATATGATGATAAAAATGCACTTTTGACTACCAATCACACCCCCACACTTATCTTTTTGCTCGTCCTCGAGTAAAAACAAAGAAAAGAAAAAGTTAATCTAACCTAACTCACTTTCGTAGGAATCACGATTGCACTTAGCACGTGCAACAAGCCGTTAAACCTCTAGGTTACCCTAGAGGACGAGTGTTGTCTCGTGAGGGTTTTCAGCGGATTGCACCCACAAAATCCATAAAAAGGAAAATATTTGAATTATATTTGAAGAGACTAAGTAGTCTATAAGTTTTAGGATCCTCATTTTATTCATTCTTCAAACCTAGTCTTTATAAAGTCAATTGTTATTCATTTTAGGTAAGGATTAAAATTGAATTTCTAATATAGTCTTTTTCGTTACCAAAAGTCATACGCACCCTTGTGAATCTAGGAATTCCTTAACTTGGACTCTCATGCCTCTTTATTATTTTTATAACATCATCTAATTTTCTTTCGTGTAAGTATCAAGGCTTCTTGAGGCCCTCATACCTAACTAATTGACTATTAGATGTGTTAATATATATATATATATATATATATATATATATATATATATATATTATATATATATATATATTTTGGCATGTATAGCTCATCTAATTTTCTTTCGTATAAGTATCAAGGCTTCTTGAGGCCCTCATACCTAACTAATTGATTATTAGATGTGTTAATACATATATTATATTTCTTAGTCTTCTTAGGCTTTCTAATCCACCCATGTAACGAATTTAAAGTCGATGACTCCCAAACCGGTTGGCTTTAGGGCACCAGGTGAGAAAACACCCCGCGGACTCAACTTCGAGTGAACTAGGCCCCAAAACTAAGGACTTTATTTTATTTACTCACCTTTAGGCATGAATACTTATGCTTCTTGAGGCACATGTATCAGCTTAATTGGTGATTTTTTTTTTCTTTTTTTTATGAGGCACAAGATCTTTGTCTTAGAATCCTAGATATGCATTTGGTATGCACATTTCATTAAGGTAAAAATCAAGACTAATTATTTATTCAATTTCTTCTCCTATACCTAAAAATTTAAACAATTTATTTATTTTGACCAAGTTTTTAGAAATCCTAATCACGATTTTCCTAATCCTTAAAACTAACTTAGATTTCTTTCAAAAATAAGTCAAAATATTTCCTTTTTATAACTTTTTTTTTTCAGATTTTTTTTTTTTTTTTTTTAGCAAATTTTTTTGTTAGTTTCTACCTATGTTAGTATGTTAGTAAAGCCCACCCCACACTTATCTCATGCATTGTCCTCAATGTATGAATGTATGCATGTATGCATGAAACAGAACAAGGGAAGGCGGAAGTTACCTTAGGGTGGTGGTTCCGGAGGTGGTCTAATTGGTCCACGAAATGCGGCCCAATCAAGATAACAGATAATTTGGTGGAACCCACCAGAAACTTTCCTTACATAACCCACAAAAATATATGTATAATTATTTTTAAAAATTTCCACCCCATCGAATTTCCAAATTTCATAATAAGTTTCAGAGTTAATTGTCTCAACCTCCTTGTCCCAAAATGGAGAATGAAAGGATGGAATTATTGACTTGGACATTATAGGTGCGGGAACGAATACCGACTCAGGAAGATGCTCAAATCAAGTAAGGGCTCAGGAGTCGGGCTAGGTTCAAGAATTGGGTCCAAGTCAAGAAATTGAAACTCAAGTCCACAATCTTCTTCCCACAATGGAATGTGACCTAATATGGATGATATCTCTTTACTTCCAATATTAAGGAATTCTAGCTCATCGCCATACAATTCTTCAAAACTAAGGTCAACATCGTCCGTCAGAATTGTACAATCAATTTCAGAAGTAAAGAGATTGTGAGAATCTAGGTCAAGTTCAATATGATCATCTAAAATGGGTGATTCAATTTCATAATGAATTGGAATAGGATCCAATGTTGACTCGGAAAAGTGAAATCAGGTGGAGACACTGGAGTCATTATTGGATCAGGAAATAAAATTGAATCATCAAGTGGAAGATCATGATCATATTCAAGCTCAAGTTCTAATTCAGGAAAGGAAAAACTTGCCAAGTTATCAAGAATTGGAGTTTCGGCAAGTTCACATGATGGTACTGAATTAGAATCTTGTTGTCCACAGCAACTTGGTTCGTCGGCTCTAAGTGAGTGGTCAATGAAAGCAGAAACGGCCGAACTGTGAGCATGTAAAGCTTGAACCATCAAATCTATGTCATGATCACGGGCTAATTGAGCCTCAGTCATGGCAGCTAGCATCTCTTTATAGTCGATAGGATCATCTTGTTCTGATTGGTCTTGAAAAGATGAAGTGTCATCATGATGAAATTGTGAGTCGGTGGACTCACGCATCATCCTATCTAAGATTGATGGTGATTGTTGCTTGGACTTATGCATACTTATCATTTCCCCAATAGATGGTAGTCTATTATGAATTGGTGGATCTAAGTATAAATCATTGAAAGAATGTGGACTAGATGGATATGGAGGACAATTTGGTTGAGAATTAGACTCGGGGGACTCGAAACCCCATGAACTCTGTGACGAGTTGAAATTATTATGGAAATTATAGTCATAAGATGGGGGGTGTGGGTTATATTCATTCGGATAAGACCATTCCGGCACACTAGATTGGTCAAAGTTAGGGTATGCCGGGTTGGTAATATCCGAATAATAGTTAGGGGTGTAATATGGATTAAAATTGGAATTATTCTTATATGCCATATCACACCAACACAAACACAACAAACAAAAAAAAAAAAAATTCTAACCTAAGTTAGGGTAGACCTATGACCTAGACGACTCCTAACTGGTTAGACTGTCCACGGGAGGTAGGGTGTAGACTTTGACCACAAGTTAATCAGCCAGGTCGGGGCAAGAGTGGTGGGAGGTTTTCCGTCAAAGACGTTCCTTAATAAATAACCACCACACTTCGGGCTTTCGGCCCTCAATCCCCTTCCTAGACACTGATTTGGCAGGAGTCAACTTCCAACACCGTTCCCCCTTAGGATAATCTCCTAATTGAGTCCGAGATGTCCCTAGGGCCAACGTCTACTAATTTTTAAGTTAGGCTTGGGTTAGTGAGTCCTCGGGATATGATTTTTGGGCTAAGGAAGGGTGATGAAATCCCCACCTTATCTTGTTAATGGGTTATGCCCTTAAGATGAATTAGTGCAAGTGTACAAGATAAATAGATAAGAATCACTCAAAGCAGAAAATCAACCAAGAGATGAATCCTATTCTACATGCAATGCGTACGTACCTTGCTCCTCCAGCACTCTTCAACAGTAAATAAAAATAATTGAAAAGACACGTGCCTAATATGCAAACGTCTAATCAAATTTTATTTTTAACAACCAATAATTTACTGTTGAATTATTAGCAATTTACAGGTGTATCACAGAACAAAACAGAATATATCAATAAGCAGAATTTTAATTTACAGAGACCTGCAAAAAATTTCAGTGAGTAGTTCACTGCAATTGCCGCGGAGCCGCGGCTTTGGCCGCGTTTCTGCGGCAAAGTTGCAGGTCCTTGTGCTCTGCCTTCGAGGGCAGAGGCACAGGATAGCTATATGTCCACTGCTGCGATAAGTTTCTGTTTCCTGTTCTCCAAACCTGCAAACAGAAAAGAATAAAAAATTAGTTAAAAATTAAATTTTTTGTTTTAGAGATAACTTACCGTCCCTCCCCGGCAACGGCGCCAATTTGTTGACTAATTTTTCCTGCACACAAAAATAAGGATATTAAATTTAGAAATAGTAGTGTGAGGTTCAGTTCTAATCCGCGGTAGCAAGGCTATGCGGGTCGTGATCCTCAAGGAGGGACTGCGATGGAAGCGTTAAGCAAGTTAATCTCTAAAATTTATCTTTTTTAGTTAATTGTCACGATGGTATTTACAAAGAAACGTGGTATTTACAATGAGTTGCGGGAAAGAATATTGGAGAGATATGGATTTAATCTACGAAAAGAAAATAAAAGAAAAGAAAGGAAAGCTTATCTCTTAATTTGCTTGCCGTTTGAACCGTTGCGATGATTTCCCTTTTCTTGGAAGGCGTACAAGCACGGCTTATGGGATCGTCCGCCTTCTTAATCTACTCTACGAAATAAAACAACAAGCTATGAAGACTTGTTCATCGCCATGGGCCGTCAAGGTTCCTTCTTCGGCTAGGTAGTCTCAAAGCGTCAAGTTCTCACGGTTTGCAAGACATCAGAGAAGGAAACAATATAGAAAATAAGATCAAAGAGAACAAGAACACAACATAAAATAGAAGAGATGAACAAATAAATATAACAAAAACAAACCTTTGAATGGATTTCATTAACAATTGAAGAAGAGTTGGCTTACACCGCTGTCACCTCAGTACAAGCATGGACTCTTTCCTCCATGAAAGCTTCCTCCACTCTCAGAATTTACAAAAGATAAACAAAAAGAAAACCTAACCTAGAAGAAAGAGGAAAAACCCTAAAAATCTGAACTTTGGCCCTTTGCTGGACGCTGGACGCTCTGTACGTTGCACTGCAGGTGATATTTATAGGTGCAGAAGGCTACAGAGTCCTGGATGAACTTGCCCACGAAATCTGGTACTCTGAATCATCCACTTTGCCGCGGAAACGCCGCGGAAACGCGGCACTTTAGTGGCTTCTGGCCGCGCGCTTTGGCGCGTGGCCTCTCCTGGTCCGTCCATCTGGAATTTTCCTTCTGGAAATTGAATCCTGGCTCTTAATCTTTGGATTTGGATATAACTTGGGAATCAAGTTACCTAGATCCCAAATCTTTTCCACGAATTTTCCTTCTCTTCTTTTAGCTTTTATCCTATCCTGCAAGTGTTTAGGGTTGAATAGAAGTCTATCCTTCCCTCTTCTTTGTATTTGCAACTTTGGCCCTTGTATTTGCATTTTGACTCTTTGTATTTGCGCTTTTTCACCTGGGCTTCAAACATGGGCTTGGATCTGGGCTTTTGGGCTCTTTAGGCTTTATTTATTGCTAAAATAACAATTCGAGGCCTGCACACAATAATTACTAATTATAATAAATGTGCAGAATTAAATGAATAAATATGAAAATGTGATGGTAAATATGATGATAAAAATGCACTTTTGACTACCAATCACACCCCCACACTTATCTTTTTGCTCGTCCTCGAGTAAAAACAAAGAAAAGAAAAAGTTAATCTAACCTAACTCACTTTCGTAGGAATCACGATTGCACTTAGCACGTGCAACAAGCCGTTAAACCTCTAGGTTACCCTAGAGGACGAGTGTTGTCTCGTGAGGGTTTTCAGCGGATTGCACCCACAAAATCCATAAAAAGGAAAATATTTGAATTATATTTGAAGAGACTAAGTAGTCTATAAGTTTTAGGATCCTCATTTTATTCATTCTTCAAACCTAGTCTTTATAAAGTCAATTGTTATTCATTTTAGGTAAGGATTAAATTGAATTTCTAATATAGTCTTTTTCGTTACCAAAAGTCATACGCACCCTTGTGAATCTAGGAATTCCTTAACTTGGACTCTCATGCCTCTTTATTATTTTTATAACATCATCTAATTTTCTTTCGTGTAAGTATCAAGGCTTCTTGAGGCCCTCATACCTAACTAATTGACTATTAGATGTGTTAATATATATATATATATATATATATATATATATTTTGGCATGTATAGCTCATCTAATTTTCTTTCGTATAAGTATCAAGGCTTCTTGAGGCCCTCATACCTAACTAATTGATTATTAGATGTGTTAATACATATATTATATTTCTTAGTCTTCTTAGGCTTTCTAATCCACCCATGTAACGAATTTAAAGTCGATGACTCCCAAACCGGTTGGCTTTAGGGCACCAGGTGAGAAAACACCCCGCGGACTCAACTTCGAGTGAACTAGGCCCCAAAACTAAGGACTTTATTTTATTTACTCACCTTTAGGCATGAATACTTATGCTTCTTGAGGCACATGTATCAGCTTAATTGGTGATTTTTTTTTTCTTTTTTTTATGAGGCACAAGATCTTTGTCTTAGAATCCTAGATATGCATTTGGTATGCACATTTCATTAAGGTAAAAATCAAGACTAATTATTTATTCAATTTCTTCTCCTATACCTAAAAATTTAAACAATTTATTTATTTTGACCAAGTTTTTAGAAATCCTAATCACGATTTTCCTAATCCTTAAAACTAACTTAGATTTCTTTCAAAAAATAAGTCAAATATTTCCTTTTTATAACTTTTTTTTTTCAGATTTTTTTTTTTTTTTTTTTAGCAAATTTTTTTGTTAGTTTCTACCTATGTTAGTATGTTAGTAAAGCCCACCCCCACACTTATCTCATGCATTGTCCTCAATGTATGAATGTATGCATGTATGCATGAAACAGAACAAGGGAAGGCGGAAGTTACCTTAGGGTGGTGGTTCCGGAGGTGGTCTAATTGGTCCACGAAATGCGGCCCAATCAAGATAACAGATAATTTGGTGTTCGCTAACATAATAAATGTTAATAAATTGTTCATAGCATATTGTAATTGACTACATCACCTGACTGTGCACATGTATGCTATGATAGACATATGTTTGTACGTATGACCAGATTTGTATACCAGACTAGTGACATGCTAGGTTACACATCTAGACATTAGTTGTTCCCCGTTATCGTTACATCAGTTATTTGTTTACAGTTGTTTTACTTGTCTTTTATCTGTACGCTTATTCATGTTATTGTTATTCAGTTGATTGTTTATCATGTTATGTAGTTATCCTATGTTTGCAGTTATCTTGTTATTATTCTATGCACATTGTTTATATGCACGAGCAGTCCTCTTTACACACACACTCACTAGGTCGCTTTCTGACGACCCTGGATTTGCACGTCCAGATATTGGACGCTTTGTTTCTATTGTCAGGTGTTTGATGAGGCCATACATATTGCGAGGAGCTTGAGTCTCTCTCTGATTCTGGTATTCTCATCTCTCTTTCCTTCCTGTTATTTCCTTATTCTTGATATATCGGATTCAGTTGCTATTCTACTTTTTCATTTATATGATATCATGCATGGATGCTTATATGTGATATTGCAGTAATCATGTTTCATTACAGTTTCGATTTATAACTTGTTCAGGTTACTTTAGGCTTAGCGTGTATGCGTGGGGTATTTCCTTACGTATACACGTCGTCGACCTTCGTCGCGTCTCCACTTCAGCGTATTTTAGGAAGCGGGGCGTGACAGGGTTTCTTTGGTATCAGAGCCAGGTTCGACATAAAACGGACTGGATTCCTACCGGTAACTTGAACGAGTTATAATTACACTGCAATATACATATAGGATTCACACACGATGATATTGAGTCCACCTGAGAATTGGTTGTCCTCCTTTGGGTATCCATCCCTTGATCTTTTGATATCCCTGAATTCAACTCTTCTTCTAAAGTGATCTTGGTCCTATCTTGATTCTTATTGTTCCTTCCGATTCTATTTTCTCTGATTTTTATCCCCTGAGATTGGTCACTCCATATTGAAACTGATAGTAGAGATCAGAGCACGCAGCGGAATCATGGTGTCCCAGCGAGGCGACATGGAAGCTTAATTGTTTTCTCCCTGTATTTTGACTCTTTTATCATTCCCTATGTTATTGAAATTTCGAGGACGAAATTTTTATAAGATGGGTAGAATGTAATATCCCCTAACTAATAATACTGCATTTCTATTTTAAGTATTTATTTTTATTGTATTTAATTTTTAGTATTATTAGTAGTGTTATTGTTATTATATATATATGTTGTTATTATTACTATTGTTCCTCTTTCATTGATTCCTAATCCTACCTGTTAGCCCAATACCCTTTATCCTATACCCATTACCATTACCCGTATCCAAACTCGTTTTCATTACCCAATACTCTCAAACCCAAACCCTATAATCTATCCCTACATATAATCCTAACAACCTATCATAAACCAAATCCTATCCTAACAAATCAAATCCCAACCTTAACCACTAAATAATAAATCCTAACTACCTACACCCTATGATTTTCCCTCCCTAGCTTGGCCATTCACCTGGCCGTGATCCCAGGCTGCCACGCCAGGCCATCCCGAGATCAGATTTTCTCCTCTCCCCCCATGCATTAGCTGTTGGCCGCGTCGTCATCTCCGCGGCGAAGTCCGGCAAGCACCATGGCGTGAAGGCCCCTCTCTTCGGCGCTCTCCGGCAGCCCCGCACACCCTCTTCTCCTTCTTCATGTTGCCGCCACCAATGCTCTCTGCTCAGGCCACGGCAACGGCAACATTCAGGCCGACGTTTCCCCTCCAGCACTCCGCCGGAGCACCCAGCCAACAGCCTGGAGCCCGCCATCTCCGTCGATGCCCGCCAGTGCTCTCCCCAAACGCCCCGCCATGGCACCCGAACTGCTCCTTCCCCATTGGCCGTGAGTTCCCCTCCCCCCTCATTTTTGGTCTCTCTGTTGATTTTATGTATGCATGAGTGTGTAGGTATATGTTTTATATGAAAATGCATGGGTGTCATTTAATTAGTGTATAGGTGTTTATAGTAAATAGTAGGTATCTATTAATCTAGATATGTATGCATGTATTGTGTATATATATATTAGTATACGTATGAGTATGCATGTGGTGGTATGTATATTATGTGCACGTATGTGTTTGTATATCAACGTGTGTATTGGTTTGCGTGCTACAGTGTTTGGGACCCGTTCAGTGAGATTCGAACCCAGCTACAGGAGACCCGAACCTGATCCGGATTCGTGCTCGTTGTGGACCCGATGCACAGGCGATTCGAAGACTGATCCGTGGGACGATCCGTAGATCAATACCGGTTCGTGCAGTGAAGACCAGACAGCGATTCGTTTCCGAAACCGCGTCATTTCATGTGAGTGTTTGTTCTTGTGCATTTTCTTATTTATCGTTATCTGTATGCATTTACATATTACACTTATCATTTCATGCGGCTTTCTGTTATATGTTATTAGTTTGGCTACTTGTATTACTTCATGAGACACCCATGATTGCTCACTTTAATTACCTAGTTCATAGGAGCTTGTATCAGGATCATTTTCTGTATTGGTAGATCGCCGTTGTTGGCTTAGGCCTAGTATTGATATACCGTAGGCCAGACTTAACCTTGTTACTGATATAGCTGTGATGAGTCCTAGAATGAATATACATGTTAACTTTGAGTTGATGGATCATTGAAAGATGTAAGAGAACTATACTATGTGAAATGATTTTCAGTCATATTGTTTGGTGACACATTTCAATGATGACCATTATAATAATACCATTTTTGGGTATTTTTAGGAATTTGTTTAGTGCCCAGATCATACACACCAACAGAGATATTAGTTGACTTGCACCTCTTATAGTCGACTAATACCCTTTTCAGTCGACTTAGCATAGTCCTTTAGTCGACTAAGTTTCTGTTTAGAAAGTTATGTCCTCTCTGTTTGTTGACTGTAGGTCATATTAGTCGACTTGCCCCTCCTATTAGTCGACTTGCACTTGTTATAGTCGACTTATCCCTTTTTAATAGTCGACTAACCCAGTCCAAAATCCTCTATACTAGTCGACTTGCCCCTACTCTAGTCGACTAACTCTTGTTCTGACTACTGTTTTGAATTCTTATGGATTGAGAACTTTACCCTTTAGTTATGATCTTGGCTATAGTTGGATGAATCTGGTTTTGAGGAATAAGTATTGATTGAATTGACCTGACCTGATAGATCCTAGATATATATCGGATATGTTGCCAACTTTTGGGACCTTGTGTTTGACCTTGACAGAAGTGAGAGTGTGTGATGACTTTGATCAGACTGGAATGTGGAGATGTAAATAGATGTGTCAGAGCATTTGTTATTTCAGTTACTGAGATACAGATATATTGGTGATGGCTTTGGTGATGGCTTCCCATATTAGATACCTTGACATGGATTAATACTTGACATTCAGGATGACTATTGAGGCTATGGTTCATGATGACTATTGAGACTAGGAGTAGACGGATCAGCTATTGTTATATGCAGTACATGCATATGTGATATTGATCGGTCCTAGGTGAGGCTGTCTATTGGGCAACATTCTGGCTTGTTATTATATGCATGTTACTGAAAGTTACTGGGAAAAGATTGTTTGACCGTAACACCCTGTACAGTCCTATTGTTCATCGTATACACGGTTACTGTTACCGTTCACTGTTACTGATATTGTTCACCGTGTATACGATTACTGATTGACTGTTACTGTACTGTTATCGTTACTGTCACCGCATCGTCCCAGTGTTATAAGTAACATGAGTATTGATTGTTTTTACTGAATTCAATAATAAAGTAATTGAACAACTTACACCGGGATTGGGGAATTGATGGAGGAGATAGCGTTTGTATTTTGGGTGGACCTAAGATACAGGTTGCGCAGCCGACTTACGGTTCCACTGCAGGGTTCCGAGGGATGACTGACATCCTATCTGTTATTGTTCCACAATGTTACTGTGAGTTTACTGTTCCACAGTGATACTGTGAGTACTGTTACTGTTACTGACTACCTGGCGGTAGGGCCTGGTTCAACGCCAGGCATCTGGGCCGTGGTCCCGGGTATGTACGGGACCCACCTAAAGCATGGAAAATGTCTCTTCCACTAATTTCAATAACTTAGGACCCTGATTGACACATGTGATAGGCGTAGTATGGGATGCATCTATTACAGGTGACAATTGGTGTTCGCTAACATAATAAATGTTAATAAATTATTTATAGCATGTTATGATTGACTACATCACCTGACTGTGCACATGTATGCTATGATAGACATATGTTTGTACGTATGACCAGATTTGTATACCAGACTAGTGACATGCTAGGTTATACATCTAGACATTAGTTGTTCCCCGTTATCGTGACATCAGTTATTTGTTTACAGTTGTTTTACTTGTCTTTTATCTGTACGCTTATTCATGTTATTGTTATTCAGTTGATTGTTTATCATGTTATGTAGTTATCCTATGTTTGCAGTTATCTTGTTATTATTCTATGCACATTGTTTATATGCACGAGCAGTCCTCTTTACACACGCACTCACTAGGTCGCTTTTTGACGACCTTGGATTTGCACATCCAGATATTGGACGCTTTGTTTCTATTGTCAGGTGTTCGATGAGGCCATACATATTACGAGGAGCTTGAGTCTCTCTCTCTGATTCTGGTATTCTCATCACTCTTTCCTTCCTGTTATTTCCTTATTTTTGATATATCGGATTCAGTTGCTATTCTACTTTTTCATTTATATGATATCATGCGTGGATGCTTATATGTGATATTGCAGTAATCATGTTCCATTACAGTTTCGATTTATAGCTTGTTCAGGTTACTTTAGGCTTAGCGTGTATGCGTGGGGTATTTCCTCGCGTATACACGTCGCTAACCTTCGTCGCGTCTCCGCTTCAGCGTATTTTGGGAAGCGGAACGTGACAAATGTGCACATGAAAGAAAGGATAATAAAATAGGAACATGAAAGCATAATAACATTATAAAAAGGACATCGGGATAAAAGAATGATATATTTGACAATATCGAAAACTGAAGGTAATAACAGTAATGAAAATTAACTGAGCAATAGATCATGTACAATATGTCCGTGCATGCATGTTGTGATATGAATATAATAAACATGAGATGTCCTGAATGAGTAAATATCGTGTAACATAATCACAAGATCACAAAACACAAGATTACAAGTTAAAATCACATGGCCAGTCTAGAAATATCACGTAATCAAGATAATGCATGTCACAGGAGTCTCAGGTTTTAGTATTACGAAAATACATATAAGGATCTAGAAAACACATGTAAGGTACAAGATCACGAGTAGAAACAATACAATATCACAAGTAGAAACAGTACAAGACAATGCAAAATATGATGCAAGACAAGCTAGATTGCTGAAGACAATGCAAAATATGATGCAAGTGCCTACGTCTAACATTTTATTAATCATATGCTATTGCAACCATCCTGTGCCCATCCTACAGGACCACTACATATCAAACAAGTGATGCATTAGTGAATCCAGATAGCAGGGAGATACAGTCCATGTACTAAGATATTATGTAACATGTAATAATAAGTGCACGCATAAATCACAAGATCAGAAAATACAAGATCACGTGTGGTAAGGCCCTCGGAGGAGCCACTATTCCAAGCACACCTCTCTAATCCCCTACTACTATTCTCTCCCATTTAACCCATCTTAATTAATTTTATTAATCAATATAAGTGCAAGACAATGTGACTCAGTGAGATATAATCACAAATGGATATCAAGAACATCAATGTCAGATAGTGAACACAACGTACTTCGCGATCACGATGCATTGTTAGATGATGGTAATATCAAGAGATGAATGCAAAGTCTTGCAAGTAATGTCAGTGTAAATAAATATGTATTCCAGTGGTCCTGATCGTATCTAAAAGATATCCTCAAATAATATCCCCAAGATATTTTGATCAATTTCCTCAAGATTAATTTTCGAAAATATCAGGATCAAATATCATTTGATATAGTCTCTAGTCATCAATCATATTCCCAATAATTCTCTAAAACCCCCAAATAATCAGAAATATCATAATATTCATTTTATTATTATACATTTATCCTCAAGATTCAGATCATAAATTTTAATCACGATCATTATAAATTTTCGTGTCAATTAATCACATACGAGCAATGATATCAATTTTAGTTGGATGTATGCATGAACAATAACGAGATGTAAAAGTGATATGCAAGTCAATATAACACGATCATGAGACGAATGAAAATCACCTAGAGGGGGGTGAATAGGTGATTATGCTAATCTAATGAACTTAATGCGGAATTTAAAAACTAATTGCAATTAATAAGAGATGCACACTCAAACAAGCCAAGCAAATAATTATGAATGAACAATGTGAAATTATGCAAGGCACAATATATATAGAGAGAGAGGGAGCCAAGGGATCAAGCACAAACAATAAGATATGTTTCGAGGTTCGAGCACCCAGCTCTACATCCCCGCCTTCACCCAGAAGGATTTTAAGTCCACTAGCTTGTCCACAAAGGACTCCCACAAAGGGAACCTCCACCGAGGATTTGGGCAATAACAATTACAAGGAGTACCCAACTCCTCTCTTTACAAACACAACCTCCTCCTTGAGGCACAACTCTAAGCCAACAAACAATCACCTCACAACCTGAGGGATTAGCACAAAGCAACACAAGGATCACCTCACAACTTGAGGGATACAACCCAAAGGCACAAAGCCAAGCAAAGATTGGGTTTACAACTTGGTGGTCTAAACAACAACCACAAACAATTTCTTTCCCACACAAAAATTCTATAGAATGAGATAGTAGATGTAGCTCAAGTGTGGAGAAAACCAAAGGAATGGAAATCAAAAACTCAAAGAAAATCTTTGGGAAAAACTAGAAAACAAGATGAAGAAGTTCAATCAAAATCTTTTCCCAAAAACCCTTTTCTTTGATTGTCCAAACCCTAGTAAAAACACCAAATGGATTGTTCAATTTAAGTCCAAAAACTTCTTTTGATTGCTGTGAAAACACCAGAGACTAAGGAAAAATTCGCACAAAAAATCTTAGAGAAAACTGGCCATTAATGGGGTATTTATAGCCCCCAGAAAAATATAACCGTTGGCAGCAGATTCTGCCAAAAATGACCTACCGGTCGACCGTCCGGCTGACCGTCCAACGGTCAATTTTTGACCGTTGGCAGCTACCGGCCGACCGCCCAGATACAGAGAGCAGACTTCTCTGCTCCGGTCGACCGCCCGGTCGACCGCCCCGATACAGAGAGCAAAGCTCTCTGGTCCGGTCGACCGCCCGGTCGGCCGGCCCTGTGTCTGTCAAACGTGCACAAGGCTGTGCATGTCGGTCGACCGTAACGGTCGACCGGCCTTTGGTGCGGTCGACCCGTGCGGTCGACCGACCTGGCCTGTCAGCCACAATCTAGGTCAGAAACTGGGTCAGAAAAACATGTTAAAATATTTTTAAAAATTCTTTTATCTCTTCTAAAAATCCCCAAAAATAGTTTTAACATTTTGCATTGATAAATAAACATGTGATAAAAATTTCAACTCAATTATCATGCAATTTGAACTATTTTTGTGTCTTATCATATTTCCCAAAAACCAAAAACTGTATTTTACAAAACATGTATTTTTCAATAGGAAATCTGATTTTTCCTAAAACTCATTGAAATACAAAAACATGAAATTTAAAAACTTTGAAGCATGATGCATATGGATAGAAATCCAATATACAAGAACATATATATATATATCCATGTTTATGACTTTAATTCCAAAAATATGTTTTGTTAAAACACAAAACCTAAAACATATGAATAGGTATATCAAAGTAAGTTTGTCTAAGTAGTTAAAGCATGCATGTATATAAACAAATCTAATATACATTAAACTATGTAAACTTATTTTGATATAATATCTATTCATGCAAACCAAGATTGTTTAAACCAAAAACCGAAAACCAAAACATGAAACGTGTGTGTTGTGAACTTGAGCATATCATACTATTCTAATCTTTACAAATTTGGATCTAAACACAAACTCTAAACTATGGCACCAATGTCTTCTTGTAGAGTGTCGTCTCCAAGCCGACTCGATCCAAAACTTCGTGATCCGCCGAGCTAGACTCCAAAGAGTGCTATATATGATCTTGTCACTCGGGCTCTTGAATCACCATGTGAATAGCTTCCAAATCATCTTGTTGAAGCTAATCACCAACTAATATCTTGATTAATGATCTGAAACTAAAATCACAAGATTATTAGTACACATAACTACATGAGTTAATCATCATCAAAACTAGAGTGGAAGGCCTTTGGGCCAACAACGAAATCAGTAATAACATTAAAAATACTATAATTAGTAATATAATAAGAGCAATCATAAGTTGATGATGTAAATGTGATCATAGGACGATATAGACGATCATGAATATGATATCCAGAAATCACGATTAAGAGACAGAATTAAAACCAACACGAAAGTCAAAGAAGAGATAAGCGTGTACACTTACCTCTTATCGCGGGTCTGACAGTCTCTTATCAACTACTGGTACCGGGGCAGGTTTGCGGTCTAAATAATGAAACAATTCACGTTAGTCTAAATTTCATAAATCTTTGAAGTAAGCATCTTATTTATACTTGAGTGGTATCGATAGTATCTTGGTTTATTTATTTTAAATATTTTATTCAGTGTCATTATACTAGTTAAGTTATTAAAATACTGGCTATTTACAGTTCAATAGTCACTTTAAACAATAACTATTGAAATTAAATGCTAATTCTTAATTAGTTATATGAATTACTAACTAATTATTAAAAGTTCAAAAATTAATTATGTATAAATACTAATTTAAATAGTTATATGCATTTTAGTTACTAATTAATAATCGTTTTACACATGTTACTAATACTAAATTTAGCTATTTATATGATTGCTCACATAAATACTATTCTTTTAATATTCAAAAACTAATTATTTACTAATATTAACCATTCAATGTTTTTTTGGTAATTATTGAATAGATTCTAAGTACTTATTTCCTACTAATATTCTCACAGAAATTAGTTATCTAAATTATTACTTTACTAATTACTAGATATGTGTGAATGAATAAAATCACCACGTATATATACATATACTAGTATTAATTCATATAATCATTAGTATCTTAATATTAGTGTTGACACTCTAAAAAGACAAACTCTCAGGCAGCTTTTCAACTCGTCTGAACGATGTCTAATTTGTCGACATTTATAAAAGACAAGTCGCCGACAAGCTGACGACTAATTTCTGTCATCCCTGAGGGACAAATCAGCGACTTACACTCTACTGATCCAATTAAGTAGACAGTAAGTCAAGGCTGCCTTCAAAGAGACTTAAGCAGGCCTAAGATGCTCAGTAGCTCAACACTTAGTATCGCATGAGCCCAAGGGGATAGCCTTGCCTGAGAGCTAAGTTTGTCTAGTTTCGCCTTGAAGCTCTCCATAGAGAGCTAACTTATAGTTTCACCTGAAGCTAATTCTAACTTCACCTAAAGTTAATTATAGCTTCGCCGAAGCTTTCTTAATAGTTTCGCATGAAGCTTTTCATAGGTCCAGAGAGCTAACGTATAGTTACGCCTGAAACTAATTCTAACTTCGCCTGAAATTAATTATAGCTTCGCTTGAAGCTTTCTTAATAGCTTAGCATGAAGCTTTTCAAAGCTCCAGAGAGCTAATTTATAGCTTCGCCTGAAACTAATTCTACCTTCGCCTGAAGCGTTCTTGATAGCTTCGCATGAAGCTTTTCATAGCTCCAGAGAGCTAACTTACAGCTTAGCCTGAAGCTAATTCTAGCTTCACTTGAAGAGGTTAGCTTCGCATGAGGAAAGTAACCGTCCCACTAAGTTAGTGGAGGGAGTTAATGGGTAGTTACACCCTAATCCCTCATTAAGAGGAGACAATTAAGAGAATCATAATTCCCTATTGCCAAGTGGAGAGAGTTAATGGGTAGTTACACCCATGATCCCTCATTAAGAGGAGACAATTAAGGGAATCATAACTCCCTATTGCATAGTGGAGAAAGTTAATAGGTAGTTACACTCATGATCCCTCATTAAGAGGAGACAATTAAGGGAATCATAACTCCCTATTGCCTAGTGGGGGGAGTTACACTCATAATCCCTCATTAAGAGGAGACAATTAAGGGAATCATAACTCCCTATTGAGCCTAAAAATAGCCCACTAGTAGGCTAGGCTCAGGGGCTTGAAGAAATTCAAGTCCAAGAGGCTTTTGAAGACCATAAGGTTCTTTGGTGGTTTCAAAGCTTAAGCCAATAAGAGATCCACTCTCTCGCTTTTAAGAATTCAGAGAATCACTTCTCTAATCCTACAAGGATCAATTTAGGGTGCTAATACCCTAAGATCTTTCTCCCTCTCAATGAATCTTCAGAATCAGGCGAGAAGAAATTTCCAAGCAGTAGCATTCAAAGATTGACCGCTCGCATCGTCAACGGGACAAAGTGGTCGCGCGCTGATAAGACTCCCACCGACACATTTCCCCAAAATCTCAGAGGAGATCTACTTGTAATTTTCTTTTTCATTCTTTAAAGAATTACTTGTAATTTCGCTCCTCGATTCTTTTTGTAAAGTTTTCCCCGATCTATTTTCTATGGAAAATAAGATGGCGACTCCGCTGGGGAATGTATTCTCCACTGCTGAGAATCAAGTGTCGCAATGTGACGATCAGACCCTCGGGTCTATTGTTGAAACATTGGTCATTCACTTTGACCAAGAGAAGTTCAAACAACTTCTTTCTGGGGGTAGCAAAATTCCCTACATGTGCGCAAGCATAGAGGGTCAGCGTAGCCAGAGCCCCTCTGGTTACCTCTTGGAAGCAAGTCTTTGTTGAGACAAATAAGGCTCTCTGCAAGCCTATTACAGTCTCAGGTGAAGCTAAACAGGTTATATGCAAGTCTAGCATAGTCTCAGCAGAGACTAACATAGCCTCGCGCCATCATATTAACACTATGCGCGAAGCTATAAAGGTTCCTCGTGAATCTAAAACAGCCTCTGCTAAGGCTATGTGGTTGCAAAAGCTGTAGGCCCATGCGAGGCTAGAGATAGATCTCTTGACTGCAAGACTATTTCAGCTCTTCACAGAGCTAAGCCCCGCCTGTCACGCGAGGTTAGGGCTAAAACACTTTGTGCTAACAGCAAGGTTACTGTAGCCCCGCTTACATCATCAGCACTATCGGGTAGTGCTAGGCTTGCCGGTAGAGCAAAACTAAAGCACTAAGTGCTCAGATAGCTTCATTACGTGAAGCTAATTTAACTCTTTGCAGAGTTCAGCCTCGCCTATCATGCGAGGCTAAGGCCAAAGCACTTTTTTGTGCTAAAAGTATTGCTGATTCAGCATCGCTCCCACTGACAGTACTAAATACTAAAAAAGTTCTTAGCCGCGAGACTGAAACTAAAGCACTAAGTGCTAAGGATCTTAGTCGCGAGGTTAAAAATTAAGCACCACAGAGTGTTAATAGCGAGGCTATTTCAGTCTCGCTCACAGGAAGAACTCTGCACAACAGAGCTAAGCTCACCTTCAAAGGCAGAACTAAAACAGTAGCTTCGCCTTGCGAAGCTACTCTTTCAGGCAAAACTATCCTAGCTTCGCTTATCACAAAAATGAAAGCTTTGAGGGCTAAGCTCAGGGCTTCTCAACCCAAGCGGGCTAACATTCAGTTTCCCCGAGTCTCCGTGTTGGATTAGTTGGATCGAGGTAATACAGGCTTGCGGGATTATCTGAGCAACAAGTGAAAACTTCGCTCCGAAGAGCCAATTCACATCTCGCCATCCCAGTGCGGACAAGCGAGGTGTCAACCTGTGATGGTACACTTCGTCCATTGTTGTTTGGGACCAATCCCCACAACTTCTCCTCCAAGTCAGTAATCGATTTTCAACCGGCTGTCAGTTCAAACTTCTGAGAAACTCAAGTCTCGAAAAAAGAAGACAGTGAAGGTGCCTCACCTCGCATCTGCCTCTGTCAACATGATAAGCAGAGGAAAGGATCTACTACAATCTCAAAGAAGAAAACAGGGCCCTCATTTAGTTCTCCAGAGCCCGACTATAGCCTCGGCTTAGGTCAGGTTCTGGTCGAACAAAAGGGTGCCTTTCAAGGTACTCATTCCAGGATAGCAATACCCTATAATTATGGACAACCTTCTTCCTCAGAAGCTATGTTGCCAGAACTATTGAGACACTAATGGTCGATGATGATGAAGAAGCTAGCGGCTATGTTTTCTCTGCTACCATCAGCTCTGTGCGGGCAAGATTTGTATCAATAAACATGGCTGATAACAACAATGATGAGATCTCCGTCATCATATGGAGGCACAGGAGCAGACTTCCAAGGCCCAGCAAGAAGCCTTGGACAATATCTAGCAAATATTGGTTCAGCTCCTAACAAACTGGAACAATGATAACACAACCGGCAGTAATCATAAAAATGAGGAGAACAACAACAATGAACCTCCTAAGACCAATCATTCAAAGGAGAGCTCTTCAATCGATGCTGAAGTAATCAAAGGCATTAAGCTCAGATCGCATCCCTGAACCAAAGGGATGAGCTGAAGAAAGTAGGGGCAGTCCGTTCTTACCCTTTGGAATGGGATTCGATCCCATATCTGCCAAAGTTTAAGCCACCAATGTTGCACTCGTATGATGGAAAGAGCTCGCCAAATCCGCACATTTACTACTTCTGATCGCAAACCGGTAATATAGTAGGTAATGATGCTATCATGGTCAGACTGTTCATTAGCACCCTCAAGGGGGTAGCCTTTGATTAGTTCAGGAGTCTCCCCGCGAACTCCATCAATTCCTGGCTCAACTTGAAAACCTGATTCCTTTCCCGATTCTACAAGGATGATACCGAGGTGACCATGGACACACTCCTTTCGGCAGTCCAGAAAGAAAGAGAATCTGTGCGGGATTACATAGAGAGATTCGCAACCTTTCTCTCATGTGTCCTTCTGGTATGCCTTTGCCTATGTTACTTCAGATGTGTAGGCATAACTTTTCTGACAAAGTAAAAGTTCACATGGGCGCCGTCAAAGCCCACACTTGGAAGGAGCTTATTGAACAAGCGGAGATAGCTGAAAAATCAGCTAAAAAGTTTGAACCCAAAATCTAATCAACAACAAAAGCTATGACAGCGAATCTTCTGATACATCAGCATTGAAAGTATACAGAGGAACTCGATCAAAGAAAGGTAACTCCAACAAGACTTCGGAGTATCAGAGACGATACTTTTTCAAAGATGAGCATGTGGTGACACTTTTCCACTTGCTCAACAAAGACAACAAGCTCAAGTTGCCAGAAGTTAGACGCCCAGATGAAGTGGGACGAATGAATGATCCCAGCTATTGTCTTTTTCATAGGATGGTTCATCATCCTACTTGCAGGTGCGATGTCCTCAAGGATAAAATTCAAGCACTGATTGAAGCAGGTATTTTAACTCTGAAGTCGGAACATAAAAAGGCCATTGCCTAACTCCTATCCTGAAAGGAAGTATGGAGGTAGTCAACTCTACTTCCAAAAGTCATGGGTCTTATCCCATCAACGGTTAAAGCAATGAGACTCAAGCCAGTCCAAAGCTAAAGGCAAGTCTTGCAATGTCTCTCGCAGCAGATAATACCGCACCAGCAACTCCTCTAGCAGCTCTGAAGAGGAGACAACCATCTCAACTGCTATTTGATAGCCGATAGGCACTAGGTCTGGCAAATAACTTGCGATAGTACAACCAGAGTCCGACGAGACACAATAGCCAACGACGTCGAAAAACATGCAGAGGGTTGGAATATGTCATTCCACTAATCAAATAAGGACAACCTTTTGTAGTAGAGGCAGTCTACTCAAGTGGAGCTTATCGCCTAACGAATCCAAACGGTGACACGCTCCTGATGCCAATCAATGACAAGTGATATCCATGATCACGTTAACACTATACCTATGATCAAAGAAGTACTATACATGATCATGTTAGCATTACACCTTTGATCATCAAGTCGACTCGTCTGACTGTTTCATCTTCTCAAGGAGCCCTTTCCACAGGTGGGATCAATTTTAGCCATCTCTGCATTCTTCATTCGGCAAATCAGTTCGGCTTCATAACGATCTTGAATGAGCCGAATTCATCTAAGAAGGTTTGTGATACATCCTTGCAGGACCTTTCTAATATTTTCACATTCATGTTCAGATTCGATAGTCAGCTGTGACTAAAGTCTTGATTATGATGAACAAAAGTGAAACTCCATGAGGAATCTCGACTTACTCGATATATTTCCTGTAAAGTTTGTACTTCATATCTAGAAACGAAGATCAACTGAGAACTGAGTTTTGATGAACAAAAGATGACGCTCCACGAGAAATGTTGATCTACCCGACAAATTTTCCATGAAGTTTAGACTTAACTCTTTAATCCCCAGTGAGATTTTAGAGGTCACCAGTGGAATACAGAAATGTTCACTTCATGTGACACGTCTGAAGCCTTTAGTGAATAATGTTAGAGGAAAACATTGGCTTCTAAGCCCAATATTAAATTCTCAACAACTCATCATGCTGAGGAGAATAGCATGGCTAGCCCAACTCAAACGGTAGTTGGTAAAGGCATACCAAATTCATTGACAACTGAGGATTTGCTAAAAATCTTAAGGGACATGATCCCGCTTTTTCCACCAAAGTCCCCTACCAATTCCCGTCCATGGAATGGTAGGACCACAAAAGGATGTATTCATTTTTTGAATAACAGATCAGAACTGTCATGCTTAAAGCTTACGTCTCTGACAGTAAAATCTTTTGAGCATCCCGACGGATCTTTCTAATATCCCCAGCAGATCAAACTTCACTTGTTATTCTCTTCAATAGAATGACAGGTCCACTCAAGATGCTGTTATGTTCAAACACCTCTAACATTAAATGAATCCTTGTCAAGTTAAAATCACACCTCTGACAAGTTGCTTTACAAATCCCCAAGCAGAGAAGTTGTCACGATTACTTCTGACAAGATCTCCTTTCAAATTCTCCAGCAAGAGATTTGATTATTACGTTAATTATTACCTTTGAAAACTTTTTAGGGAATAATCCTTTCCCTATCGAATCCCCACGGAGTTCTTTTTGTCACGTTAATGATTACCTCTGACATATAATCTCTTATGGGATTCATTTTCTAATTTTCCTGCGAGTTTCTGGTAGACTCCCCTTGAAGTCTATTATTTCTCTTTTCAGTTCTTAGTGGACTTTCCTAGTTGTCACGTTAACAATATACCTCTGACAATTTCTTCCAAATAACATCCAAAGGAGATACCAATTTCCCTATAGAGTTTATGATCAAGTCCTATTTCCCTTAATGAATTATTTCTTTTATCGTTATGTCCAGTTCGTCACCTCTGAACGGTAGAAATCCTGAGCTTAGTAGTTTCTCAATCGGTTATATCCATGTTGTACCTGTGAACCGGCAGATAGCCAAGTCTCATCATCCAGTCCAGTAGGGACTACTCTTTTGCCATTATGTCCAGTTCGCGACCTCTGAACGGCAGGGCTCTGAGTCTAGCAACTTTTAATCGGTTATATCCACATTACTTCTGAACTGACGGATGCCTAGATCTTTTCCCTTTTATGGTACTCAAACTATCATGCCCAGTTTAACACCTCTAAACAGACGAGTCCATAACTTTGTTCTCCTTTCCCCTGTCAGGGCCGGAAGTTCTTACTGTCATACTAATACGACTATCTCTGAACAGCGAATTGTGAGCCTGATCTCTCTTAGTTGGTCATATCCATATTACCTCTGAACCGACGGGTGCCCAAATCCAATTCACTCTTGTAGTCTCTAATGGGCTAGCTGCTAAGTTAATGCGACTACCTCTGGCAGCAAATTCGAAGTTTAGTGTGTCTTAGTCTATCATGTCCAGTTTATCACCTCTGAATAGTCAGGTCCCTAAAATTGGATTCACCTTCATTTTATCATGTCCAGTTCATCACCTCTGAATGACAAAATTGCGAGCTTGGTGGCTTCTCAATCGGTCATGTCCAGTCGATCATATTTGAACCGACAGATAGCCAAGTCTCCGCTTTTCATTTACTTTTATATCCAGTTTGTCACCTCTGAACACTTAACATTCCGAGCTCGGTGGCTTCTCAATCAGTCATGTCTAGTCAATCACCTCTGAACTGATAGATCGTCTCCTCTTTTCGTTTATTGTTATATCCAGTTCGTCACCTCTGAACAGTAAGCATTTTGAGTTTGATAATTTCTAATCGGTTATGCCTAGTTCGTCACCTCTGAACCGATAAAAATCCAATATCTCCCTTCTTTGTCGTTATGTCCAGTTTGTCATCTCTGAACGATAAGGCTTCATGTCTGGTGATTCCTAATCAGTTATGTCTATTTTGTTACCTCTAAACTGACTGATACCCAGATCTAACTTTTCAGTCCGGTAGGGACTCTTCTCGCTGTTATGTCCAGTTTAGTACCTCTGAGTAGTGAATCCTCTTTCTAGCGATTCCTAACCTGTTATATCCATATTACCTTTGAACAGACGGATTCCTAGATCTGCTCTCTTTTGTCCCCAGTGAACTCTCATACTCAGATTGATTTTATCATGTTCGTAACCTCTGAATAATTTTCAGTCATAGTTCTAATTTCTTTGAGAATTCTACTTAGTAAATGCTCTCCCTTTTGAACACCCAAGGCAACTAAAAGTATTTTGAAATCTGAACCATCCCATTGCGGATTTACGAAAACTTTGAAGGGGGTTTTGTTGGTACTCTAAAAAGACAAACTCTCAGACAGCTTTTCAACCGGTCTGAATGATGTCTAACTTGTCGACATTTACAAAAGACAAGTCACAGACAAGCTGACGACTAGTTTTTGCCCGTCCCCGAGGGACAAATCAGCGACTTAGACTCTACTGATCTAATGAAGCAGACAATAAGCCAAGACAGCCTTCGAAGAGAGCTAAGCAGGCCTAAGAAGCTGAGTTAGCTCAACACTTAGCATTGCATGAGCCCAAGGGGATAGCCTCGCCTGAGAGCTAAGTTTGTCTATCTTTGCCTTGAAGCTTTCCATAGAGAGCTAATTTACAGCTTCACCTGAAGCTAATTCAAACTTCACCTGAAGCTAATTATAGTTTCGCTGAAGCTTTCTTAATAGCTTCACATGAAGCTTTTCATAACTCCAGAGAGCTAACTTACAGTTTCGTGTGAAGCTAATTCTAGCTTCGCCTGAAGTTAATTATAGCTTCGCCTGAAGTTTTCTTGATAGCTTCACATGAAACTTTTCATAGCTCTAGAGAGATAACTTATAGTTTCGCCTGAAACTAATTCTAGCTTCGCCTGAAGCTTTCTTGATAGCTTCACATGAAGCTTTTCACAGCTCCATAGAGCTAATTTACTGCTTAGCCTGAAGCTAATTCTAGCTTCGTCTGAAGAGGCTACTTTGTATGAGGAAAGAAACTGCCCCACTAAATTAGTGGGAGGAGTTAATGGGTAGTTACACCCATGATTCCTTATTAAGAGGAGAAAATTAAGAGAATCATAACTCCCTATTGTCTAGTGGAGAAAGTTAATGAGTAGTTACGCCCATATCCCTCATTAAGAGAGACAATTAAGGGAATCATAACTCCCTATTGCCTAGTTGGCGAAAATTAATGGGTAGTTACACTCATGATCCCTCATTAAGAGGAGACAATTAAGGAAATCATAACTCCCTATTGCCTAGTGGGGGGAGTTATACCCATGATCCCTCATAAGAGGAGACAATCAAGGAAATCATAACTCCCTATTGAGCCTCCAAATAGGCCACTAGTAGGCTAGGCTCAGGGGCTTAAAAAAATTCAAGTCCAAGAGGCTTGTTGAAGACCATAAGCTTCTTTGGTGGCTTTAAAGCTTAAGCCAACAAGAGAATTACTCTCTCGCTTTCAAGAATTCAGGGAATCACTTCTCTAATCCTACAAGGATCAATTCAGGGTGCTAATACCTAAGATCTTCCTCCCTCTCAAGGAATCTCCAGAACCAGGCGAGAAATAATTCCCAAGCAGTAGCATTTGAAGATTAACCGCTCGCATCATCAACGGGACAAAGTACAAAGTGATCGCGCGTTGATAAGACTCCTACCGGCACACTTCCTAAAATCTCAGAGGAGATCTACTTGTAATTTTTTTCTTTCTTTAAAGAATTACTTGTAATTTCACTCCTCGATTCTTTTTGTAAAGTTTTCCTCGATCAATTTTCTATGGAAAACAACTAGTACTTAAAACATTAACCACTTTTAATTACCAACTGATATAATTAATTGGCTAACTAATTTTTACTAATTAACTTATTATACATTACTCATTAATCAATTTATTTATTCATGTGGCAACAAAATTTCTTCTATTAATCTAATATAAAATAAAACTAAACAACAATTTGGGTTAATAAACACAAGTTATCTCCTTTTGGGGTTTAATGAGTTTGGGTTTCTGTCTGACCCAAAACCCAAACCCACAACTTAAATGGGTTGGACCAGGTTAACGGGTAAAGTGGGTTATGGGTTCGAGACATCGGAAGCCATTATGGGTTTTTAACCCATAATGACAACAGCAACAGTGGTTGCTGCTGCTGCTGCTGCGCGTTGCGCGCGGCCTGCCGGCTGCGCACGATCTAAGAGAGAGTGGGTAAGGGGAAGAGATCACAGAAAGAATGAGAATGAGAGAGAACAGATGGTAAGGGAGAGGGAAACATAGAGAATGAGAAGGGGCAGAGAGTGAACGAGAGTGGGAGAGAGGGAGGAGGTAGGGAAGAAAGAGAAAGAAAGAAAAGAGAGAGAGGGAGGGAGACGGAGTGGGGCGGCAGGCTGGGGGTGGACGTGGTGCTCAGGTGGAGGCGCTCACCAGAGGCGCTTGCCAGAGGTGCCGGCGATGGTCTCTGAGAAGGGAATAAGAGATGGAGGATGAAGAAGAAGGAGGGAGGTTGGGTTTTAAATAGAGGAGATGGAGAGATCTAGAAAGAGAGATATGTAGAGAGAGAAAATAGATGGAGAGGGAGCCTAGGGGTATGGCTTGGTGTGGGGAACTCGGGACTCGAGCCGAGAGCGGCATGGATGGCACACGGAGGTGAGGGAGGGGGTGTTGGGTTGCAGGTGAGAGAGAGAGAGAGAGAGAGATAGAGATAGGGAACACTTAAATAACTTTTAGGTGCTTTCACCATTGGCAACCGATATGGCCTAGTGGTTAGAGCATTCAATCAAGTGTGGGGTACCTTGTTTCGAAAACTATATCTCTCTGATAAACATTTTCTATTTTATTTTTATTTTATTGTTATTTTTTAATTAGTATTTAATTATTAGTTTACTTGATTAAACTCCTATTAATTCAGAAAAATCTCCAAAAAATTTCAAAAATAGAAAATGTCATCTTGAACTTTACCATGAAGTTTGATTTGTGAAATTCATCCCTGACTGTTAAACAAAAAACTTAAAGTCAGTCTATAACACCGGTCAATTCTGAATTTCAAGATCTTCCAAAAAAATTTGGAAAATTTTCAGAAAATAAAGAAAATTCAAAATGATATCTAGAGTTGTAAGGACTCAGTCAGGACTATCAGGATGATTAAATCGGATATCTATACCATATTGAGCACAAGTATTGTCACATGTACATATAAAATTTGGTATTACAGTTGTATTTGAGTGGGATGGATTCGGCCTCGAACACTTCCGGAATGACATAAGTCCATGATGAAATGGCTGGAGAGAGAAAAATGTACCTCAGCTGCCAACTGAGGGGCTCTCTCAGCTGGCAGTGATGTGGCGCAATCTCAGCCCCAGATATGAGATCTAGGCTATCTTTTGCATAACCCCCTCCACTTAATGCATATGGCTGATGTAGACCTCTTTTGCAAAAAAAAAAAAAAAACTGCACTTAATACATAAGATCTCTCTCCTCTCTCTCAGATCTGCCCCAAATTCTTCCCCTCTCAGATCGCGAGGCCACCCTCTCCCTCTCAGATCGCGACGCCTCTGACTCTCCCCCTCACTCTGTCCCTCTCGAGCCCCCCTCTCTCGACGTTGATGGCAGACCTACGTCTCTCTCGAGCTCTTCATCTTCTCCTTTTTCTCTCTATAGCTCTCTATCTTAGCCCTATGACCTCGTTAGTGATGTTGATTTGGATCCCTTAGATCTGCGGTTCTCGACCACGGTCACAGTCCTCTTTTAGGACTGCGATATGATCGCATCACTATAAGGATTGCGACCATGATCACAGTCCTAAAATAGAACTGTGGCCATGGTCGCAGTCCTCTTTTAGCTAAGAAATTGAGCAGAGAAATTGATACAAGTTTATCGTAACACTCGTTTCCAGAATATGTACTTAGATATGTATTCTGATTTTTTGATAATATTCATTGATTTATCTCCTTGTATTTTTTTATTTTATAATTATTTAGATTATTTCTTAGTATAACAACTGAATTTCTAGACTCAGAGTCACCCTAGTATGAACTGAGAACCTGGTCCCAGTGTATTGATTGATTTGACCTTTCTGGTAATTAGATTTAATCAATTTCAATTTCAAACATCATTTTTCAATGTTTTAGATTTTTCATGATTTTTGGGATTTTTCTGAATTAAATTGCAAAATTTTCAAAACCAGTATCGACCGGTGCCGCCGATCGATTCTCAAATTTTTAATTTACAAATAGAGTTGAATTTTTGAAACTGCTTTCATGTTATTTCTCAAGACTGTATTTTCAATCTTAATGCATTTTTAGAAATTTTCTGAATTTATCAAAATTTCACCGGATTTGGTGTCAGCCAGTGTCGCTGGTTGATTTCAAAATTTTTAATTTGAAAATGTGATTAAATTTCTTAAATCCGATTTCACCATATACCTTAATATAATTTTTACTATTTTTGTGAATTTTTGGAGATTATTCTGAGTTACTTTATTTCCTAGCTTTTTTGGTATTTTTTGTATTTTCTCAGATTTTAGAGTTTTACCCAGATATTATCCTTTTCTTTTTTTCTCTTTTTCAATTTTTCTCCTCCATTCATTCCTTTCTTCTTTCCTTATCTTTTTCTTTTCCCTATTTTTCTCCGCCAGACAAAAATTCCCCTCTCAAAATATGTTCCCCTACTAATTCTCTCTCCTCCCTTTCTCTCTCCACCTAACACAGGTCCAGACCCAATGCGAGTCTCCCCTGCTGAACGCGAGGGTCCCCTACCCTTCTTTCTTTTCTATTTAATCCCCTAAATGTCTCTTTCTTCATCTAATTGATTTTTCTCTTTAATCTCTTATCACTCTCTCTTTCTCTCTTCTCTCCTCCATTAACCAGGCAATGGCCACCCCAAGCCCAGCACCGGCGCATGGCCGGTGACCCCTGGCCGATGGTGGCCCAAGCTCCGGCGGCCTCCTTTGCCCCAAGCAACACCATCTACTCTCCTCCTCTCTCAACCCTAACACCTACCATCTCCATCTCCTCTTCTTAAGTCACCACCACCACCTTCATCACCCCCACCAACCTCGCCCAGTCGATCCCCTATGCCAATGACCTGGTCGGCGCCCCATGGCTGTCGCACCATCAACACAACCACCACCACCACCTTAATCTCCCTCCACCTTCTCTAATCTCCACAACCTACAACCAACTCTATCTTCTTCTTCTTCTTCAAAATCAACCTCCTCCACCACCAAATTTGCTCCTCCCCGTCCTCATTCTCAACCTCCCACACCTCCTCCTTCCTCTCACATCTTTAATTTATCATCTCCTTCCCAATTTCCACCAACATCACCACGTCCTATCTCCACCACCATAATCATTTTCCACTTCAACACCTCCACAAAACCACCTCCATTATCCTCATCACCATCTTCACCTTTTCTTTCCCCCACCAGATCCAGCCAGCCTAGGCCGTAGGGCCCCTGGCCGTGCGTGACCTGCAGCCCCCTCTCTTTAAATTCTCTCTCTCCTCTCTCTCTCTATATATATATATATATATATATATATATATATATATATATATATATATATATATATATATATATACATTTGAAAGCGTATTAGCGTAGGTACTTGGGTTTTGAGAATTACGACACATTCTGAAGATTTTAGGCGAGTGTTTTCACTTTATTCTGGGTTTTCCTGCGTCGACGGGTAATAAATTATATTTGGGAATTTCATGTAAATTGTATAATCATTGTATCAGTTATTTTGTACTTATACCGATGATTCCAGAGATTTGTATTGTAATGATGGTATACAGTATCTTGTATAGGGTATGTTTGTAATAGTATAAGTGATATATATATATATATATATATATATATATATATTCTGTATTTGGTACTAACACTTTATGCAGGTACCTATACAGCCTCCGGGCTTAACTGCTCTACGATTCTACACTAAAACTTTCGAGTTTAACCTCTCTGAGATTTTTAAAGTCTTCTAAACTTTCTATATGTCATACCTGGTAAGTGGACCTAGCGTCAACACTTTACAGCCAACTCTGTTCGAGCGTAGTTACTTCGTGAGCACGGTTGCGCCGTGAGTGGTAGTATGGTGTTCATACACATGCTGGGACACATGTGTTTAGCTGTGCTGCGAGCGATAATTATGCCAAGTGTGATAGTATCTAGAGTTGTATATTAGCTTCTCTACAACTTGCTTAGCTTCGCTTGGATGATCGCTTGCTTTCTTACTTGCTTGTCGATTCTCTTTCCTGCTAGCTATATACTTATGTGTTGTTTGGTACTAACATCTCCTGTAGGTACATACTCAGCCTTCGGCTTAACCTCTCCGAGGTTTATTAAAGTCCTATGGACTTTCTAGCTACACCTGGAAAGGCAGCTTAACGCTTAGCGTTTTACCACTAAACATGCCTAGGAAGAACTCTACCGGATTTTAGACTCACATCTTAAGCTGAGTCATTTTTGAATTCCACCGACAGTTTAGTGATTAAACACTGTTCGTTAATCTTGTCCCCAGCACTGCGTAGTTTCGTTTGGATGTTTGCTTGCTTGCTTACTCGCTTGCTTACTCGATAATTTGATTAACTCTTTTATTGATGGTTGTGAAGAGTTTGAAATCTTATACTATTTTCTAAAAACTGAATATTTTTTGGTGTTCATACCAATTTCCTGTATCGATATCGTTTTCCCGAATCGTGTCATTCGACTGTTGAACCGTTGTATTATCGCTTGTCGTGCTTTTACTTGATATGTCAACTCTTGTCGTGTGATCACTTGGTATGTCACTACTTAACACCGGATCTGCCTACTATCACTTGACACCTGACATGCTTATACCTGACTTATAATTATCACTTACGAGAATGATGACCTGATATCCTTATATATATATATATATATATATATATATATATATATATATATATATATATATATATATATATATATATATATATATATATATAGTACAACATGTACTCATGGTATACCTGACTTGCTCCTGCTCATTCCTATAAACTGATAATTATTTAATAAACTATAAAATGGACCACTTACACCAGGTTGGAAGAAACTGATGGACGCTGGTGTGACATCTTATTTATAATGGTGGATTATTACATGAAGTGTTGTGTGGGGCATGATATAAGTTCCCAATGAAGTGTCGAGTGGGGTGATATGTACGTCATAGAAGCATGAGTCAGAATTACAAAGGTCGTTGTCCCAGGCAGAGGCGGGACCTGCTATAAATATGATCCATCAATTCTTCATCAGTTTCCAATAACAAATCTGGACTTGCTCATATATGGATGTATGTGTGCTGAGATGTACACCAGGGCACAAACCTAAATATATGGGTTGGACAAGTAATAATAATAAGATGCTAATTAACAATTTGTTGTGTTCTTTGCAAATCGAGTTGTATACCCTCAGATTACGGTGACATGGGGCATAAGGTATATAGATGAGGGTTTTCTTATTTGGATTATTCCTTCGATGTACTAGTTTTATGAAGCTGTAAACTAACCTTGTACAAATGGATTTGCTCATATCGGTATTATCAATTTTATTAATTTTCTATCAGTTTTATGTTGCTTTCTTAGTTTAAGCGATAATTTGAGTTATATGAAACCAGAATACAATAATGTGAGATATAAGGTATATAGATGAGGGTTTCTGATCGGTCACATATATTGCATATATATTGTCATATTACCATGTTTTTCATCTAATATTTTATTAATAAGTCTTATTCTTCTTTGTTGAATGTAGGCCCATTACTAAAGGATAGGAAAGAGAAACGAGCCCAAAAGCCCATTAAATTCTGATTTAATTTAGAATAAAATCGAAATCAGGGAATCAGGGCAAATCTTGACAAATCAGAGAGGTTAAAAATCGGTTGAAATGAATCTTCCCAAATCAAGCAGTTGAAGCCAACAATCAAAGGCTGTTTCATCAAATCCTGGAGCAGAAACGGGAAAACCAGAAGGAGATAAAAGGGAATCAACAAACCGGGAACATCCACCAATTGGGTGTGGCCACCTGGCCACACCAGGGCCGCGAAAACGCCCTTGAACTTATTTTTATCTCATACTTGAACTTCTTGATGATTTAACATTCAATTCGAGAATATTTCTTAAAGAAAAGGATTAACTCTTCCAACCATCTTATATGCTTTGCTTAAAACTTTCTAAAATCAATATTAAGTTTTTGCCCATGATCAAGTTGAGGCACTAAGGATTTTAATAGAAGAATATATCGTTGAGTAGTGAGATAGTGAGCCCAGATTTTCTTCTTTATTAAAAACAACAAATCACTTTTCAAAGCTTTTTAAATCACCTTTTTCAAAGCCTTCTCCAAATTTACAATTTTTTTTTAATCACTTCCTTTCTCTCCATTCTCTTTTTCAACTTAAAAGAAAGACACCAATTTCATTCTTTGTTACTTAACAAAAACACCGAAAAGCTTCTATCGCATTCCTCCTCGTGGACACGACTCGTTAGCCCAAAGCTACACGGTAATTCTTAACTCTTTGATTTTGCAATCAGTTTTCTTATTTGGATTATTCCTTCGATGTACTAATCTCACGAATTTGTAATTTGCACTTGTATAACTATTTTTGTTACATTCGCTTTACTTACTTCCTCCTTACCTGCTCCTGTATGCCTATGCTCACGACACGATTTTCAATACATGCTCTTTGACTCAGAATTATTGATACACGTGTGCTTGTCCCTGCATGCCACTTGGTTCTCGCCTCACAACTCGTTGGGGAGTCAACTCCCCTTGATCTGCATGTTCAGATTTTGGAGCTTGGATAGCGGTGGACTTCCTGGTGATCAGAGTTACGCAGCGGTGGTATCATGGATCAGCAGTTGACCTATCAGAGACCCTATTCTTTCAAACCCCCCTGCTCGCCTCTCAAGTTTTCCTTTTGTAACTCGTATGCGCTTTTTGTATTGTTTATACTTATATATCTCTTTTTATTCTCGTATTTGCGCCTATCGATGGTGTAATATTCTTGTAATATTATGTCATGTCCTATGATAACTTTATAATTATACTCATATGTTGGAAAGTGTAATGCACCACTCATTTTCGTACTCTGGTTCTTGCATGTACTGATACTTAGCGTATATATGTGAGGGTATTTTTGACTAGCGTATATACGTCGCAGTAACATCTCCGTACTCGTGGGATCGGGGCATTACAGGATGGTATCAGAGCCTAGGGTCTCACATCCACAGTACAACCAGTCGACGAATTAATTGTAATAAAATTTGCAACTGGAATGCATGAGTCCTGGTTATACAATCCAACTACAAGTGCAGAGTTATCTCTTTATTCTTGATCATCCTTCCTTTGGTTCCTGAATTCCTTCATTTTTTACTATTCCAGTTTTTGTAGTCTTTATACCAACTTAAGATATGGGTAGACTAATGAGGTAGTGACAGGACAGATGTGATTTATTTTCTCCCTATTCTGGCTTCTTTTGATTCTATTGTATCATCTTATCTTATATTGGGTAATTCTTTGGCTCCACACTCTATTATCTTATATATATATATATATATATATATATATATATATATATATATATATATATATATATATATATGGGCATTCTACGGGAATTAGCAAAATAAGTGAGAATCAGTACACAAAGTGAGGTAATCATCACTTATATAATCAGATAGACTGTATCACTACACGGGAAACGTCAGTAGGAACGAATTTTCAATGACTTCTGCCAGATAAAGTTATGTTATTTCTCCCATTTACTCTATTCCAGAGGTGATCATTATCTCTTCTATCAACTTCATAGAACTCAGATATTTTTCAGAATTGATCTATCATAAGGTTGACATCTAAATGATGGCAATTAGGACTCATCTCAGTTATTAGGAATTCTTGATCATGTCATTCAGAACCACAATGCCCAGCAGTCTTTTTGGATTTGATGAGCCACGAACCTCACTAGCCTCGTCAAGCGAGAGCCGTGTTCTAACCACGCGAGCTCAACCAGGCGTGGGCTTTGCTGCCTTCTGGCGCTTAGCATTTAGCGCTATGTTACGCGCTGACTTCACTATGTAAGCTACACCAAGGGTGACCCTTGCAGAGAGTTAGCTCCGTCAACCCTATTGCTTAGCGCCTAACGTAGTGTTACGTAATGGCCCCACATGGGTTTGGCTTCGCTCGTGACTAGTTCTGTCAGTGTTTAACACTCTAACCTCATTCCCCAAATTCCTCCTGCCCAACATATTTTCATGGAATTAATGAGTCGGTCTTCTCGCGATATATGAACAAAAGTTGTCATAATCTTTACAGGCGATCTATTCAGCCAATCTTGTAGGACTTGAGTATTCTCGAAGTATTTAATCTACAGTCGGGTTACCATCCAAAAGTCAGTATTCAGAACTTCAACAATTCTTATAAATTCTCGGTTATACTTTTTCAGAGTAACTAACGTCTAGCATTCAGAACTCATTATTCTCAGTTTTCCTTATTTATTTAATTGCGATCAATTCTGTCGAGTTTTCTTTATCTATGATATTCTGATCTGTTCTCAAAGTGACAAAAAACTTGCAGAATATCTAATAATCTGATTATAGACTCTTTGTCAGGAATGACATCACATCCAGCAGAGTAAGTATGAGTTCTGAATAGGTAGTTTTGTATTCTTGGGTCTCGTTCTTTTGAAAGAAGTAATCTCCGTTGATTCTAGCAGACAGAGAAAGTTTGGCAAGTTCCGAAGTCAACTAATCTCATATTAGTCAGGCGAATTAGTCTATTAAAGTTCTGACGGTATTCTCTTATTAGTAATTATCAAATCAGTATTAGTATGGCACCCTCAGAGGATCTATACGGCAGGAAGTGCGAAGATATCTAAATCCTGAATTTATTATTCAGTCATTTGAAAGCATCACACATGATTATTCATATCTTAAGTGTATAATTCTCGTCCCCATATTTCTTTGTTCATTTTCCCCTTATCAAAATTTCGAGAATGATTTTTTTGCAAGGTAGATGGAATGTAACACTCCGTTCCCAAAATATGTACTTAGATACGTATTCTAATTTTTTGATCCTATTCTTTGATAATCTCCTTGTATTTATTTTCTTTTATGATTATTTATATCATTGATTAGTATCGGATCCGATTTTCAGACTCAGAGTCAACCCTAGTCTGAACCGGGGATCCATCCTACTATACTAATCAATTTAACCTTTTTGATGATCAGATTTGACGAATTTCAGTTTCAAATATCATTTTTCAATATTTTAGAATTTTTAAATTTTTGAGAAATTTTTTTGAATTAAATTGCAAAATCTTCAAAACCAGTATCGACCGGTGTCGCCAATCGATTCTTGGATTTTTAATTTACAAATAGAGTTGAATTTCTAAAAATTGCTTCATATTATTTCTCAAAATTGTATTTTCTATCTTAACTCATTTTGGGGATTTTTCTAAATTTATCAAAATTCCACCAGATTTGGTGTCGGCCAATATTGCTAGTTGATTTAAGGATTTTTAATTTGAAAATGTGATTGAATTTCTTGAATCTAATTTCACCATATATATTAATATAAAATTTACTATTTTAAAGAATTTTTGGAGATCATTCCGAGTTACTTCATTTACCGAGCTTTTCTTGTGTTTTCGGTATTTTCTCAGGTTTTAAAGTTTTTCTCAGATATTTTCCTTATCTTTTTTCTCTTTTCCAATTTTTCTCCTCCACTCATTCATTTCTTCTTTCCTTTCCTTTTCTTTTTCTTTTCCCTATTTTTCTCTACTACACAAAAATTCCCTCCCAAAATATCTTCCCCCACTAATTCTCTCTCCTTCCATTCTCTGTCCACCCAACACAGGTCCAGACCCGCGTTCGGGTCCATACCCAATGCGGGTCTCTCGTGTTGAATGCGGGGGTCCCCTTCCCATTCTTTTCTTTCCTATTTACTCCCTTAAATCTCTCCCTCTCTCTTCATCTAATTAATCTCTCTCTTTAATCTCTTATCACTCTCTCTTTCTCTCTTATCTCCTCCATTAACTAGGTGATGGCCACCCCAAGCCCAGCACCAACGCATGACCGGCGACCCCTGGTCGACGGCGGTCCCAGCTCTGGTGACTTTCTCTCCCCCCCAAGTAACCCCATATACTCTCCTCCTTTCTTAACCCTAACACCTACCATTTCCATTTCCTTCGTCTTACGTCACCACCACCACCTTCATCATCCCCCACCAACCTCCTTCGACTGATCCCTCATGCCGGTGACCTAGTCGGTGCCCCCATGGCCAGTGCACCATCACCACAACCGCCGCCACCACATCAATCTTCCTCCACCTTCTACAATTTCCACAACCTACCACCATCTTTATCTTCTTCTTCTTCAAAATCAGCCTCCACCACCAAATTAACTCCCCCCTCCTCAATCTGAACCTCCCACACCTCCTCCTTCCTTCCTACATCTTCATTTCATCATCTTTATCCCCAATTTCCACCACCATCACCACCTCCTATCTCCACCACAAAAATCATCTTCCACTTCAACACCTCCACCAAACCACCTCCATAATCCTCATCTCCACCTTCACCTCTTCTCTCCCCCACCAGATCCGGTCAACCACCTTCTGTGGGCTGTGCACGCATGGCCAAGGCGCTGCCAGCTTAGGCCGTGGAGCCCCTGGTCGGCGTGACCTGTATCCTCCCTCTCTCTATAAATTCTCTCTCTCATCGCTCTAGATATATTTATATATATAATATTATGTATCTAATAATATATTTGAATTCGTATTCGCATTGGTACTTAGAGTTTCGAGAATTACGATGTATTCTGAAGATTTTGGGCGAGTGATCTCCTTTTATTCTGGGTTTTCCCGCTTCGACGGGTGATAAATTGTATTTGGGAATTTCATGTAAATTGGATAATCATTGTATCAGTGATTTTGTATTTATACTGGTGATTCTGAAGATTTGTATTGTAATGATGGTATACTGTATTTTGTATGGGGAATGTTTGTAATAGTGTAAGTGATATATATATATATATATATGTATGTATGTATATGTATATATATATAGGGGTTACTGTACCTCAGCCTGCAGGCTGAGAGAGTTTCTCAGCCGGTGGGACGTGGCTGAATATATGTCACACATCGGCCGCAGAGTGTGGGCGCCAAAAAAATCTAAAAATCCCGCCTAAATAATCTTGAAACAAATTGTCAAAAATACCCCTTTTATATGACGACTGCGACTTCTAGCATTGAAAAGTAAAAAAAAACATTCCATGGTCGCAGACTTAATACAGAATAAAGAATACCAGAGGAAGCATGCTATCGTATAGCAATGCGAGCTCCTTCAGTACTCCGACCAAAATCGCAATCTTCTTTCTCATGCCTTATGTAAAAAGATTTTTTATAATTTTACAAGGTAGTTCAGCCATGCGACCCTGAGATCAATTCGCGTATATCAAATCTTAAAAAAATTACTATATTAATTAAACTGAATTAAATGGGTTATGAGGAAGACATTATTCCTCTGCCACTTGACGGAGACATGCTTGATGAAAGCATGTCCTCTGATGCTGTAGGCTCGCTTCCTCACAACAGGTCGGACGAAGAGCTTGATATAGACGATCCATTCTGGAAGTTTATCGGTGAAAAAAAAAATCAGAAACAGGAAGATGATGAGAAAATAAGTGATGAACAGGAAACCAGGAGAATAAGACGACGAATCTGCTTATGATGGTAATAATGACGAGATTAGGATTTCCTAATCTTCTGATCTTCTGATAAAGACGACAAATATTTGTCTTCTTTTAAAAAGCTTTTAATTCTCTTTTTTTTGTAAAGACGACGAAATATTTGTCTTCTTTTAAAAAGCTTTTAATTCTCTTTTTTTGTAAGGTCTCTTTCTCACTGTATTAACTTACAAACTCTTTTTAATTACATATGAAACTGCGACCGCTGTTCTTAAACACTGCGACTATAGTCGTAGTCCTACTACGCATGCAATAAGTAAAAATAATTCATAGTTTATAGGCTGCTGATATAAAAAGATACATTGAACTGCGACTGTAGAATCGGTCCTTATGCAGAAGCAGTCACAAATAAAGAACAAAAAGATTATAAATAATACGTAACTGTGATTATACTATCGCTCTCGTTAAGTATTGCGACCATAGTCGCGGTACTGCGATCATAGTCGCAGTACATGGTCGCATAATATATGTAAAAAAACCAATTTAATTGTTCATAGTAGTATCAGACAACATTCAAAAATTATACGAAGGATAGTATTTGATGACTAACAGTTGACAATTTATGGTCGCAGTTACTTAATCATTTATCAGTTCCCAATGCGACTATGGTCGCAATAATGAACTGTTTTGGAGTTCAAAGTAATTTAAAATTATAGTGTATTAACTTTTAATCTGTTTTGGATAACTGAACAGTCACCTAGAAAGTATAAAATTTTTGAGAAAAGGTAGAAAATATATTTGACAGATATTCACGTGGTCCGAGAGCTTAAACCTTTTGGAATTACGGGATTAAAAATATATAAAGGGTCATCAGTAAAGGATTAAAAAACATACTAAGTTATTTTTGCTCAAACTCGTTACTCTCACTGTTCGGAAAATAGATTCAAAAAATGTCTTCACCACCGTCTTCACCGAAAGAAGCCAATCATCTAATGATGATTGGATGTATAGTTCTGAACCGATGCCTCGCTACGGGTCAGAATCTGAACTTGATACAGACGACCCGTTCTGGGACTTCATTGGTGAACCAAAACACAAACATGAAGAGGAAGAAAGCGAAGAGGAGACGTCGCTGAAGAGGAGGAAGAGACGGAAAGTGATACAGAAGACGAAAGCATGACTCTTGATGACGAATCTGATTACGATGGTGATGACGAGGATTAGAAGTTTAAAAATTGTATTTTGTTTTTTTAAATATATATAAATCTGTTTTCTAAGGTTAATTGTGTGAATTACATTTTTTACTACTATGTCTTGGTTGAAATGCTGTACAATTGTTACAAACCTTCATTTTAAATATTTTACGCTAAACGAATATACTGCGACCATGGACACAATTAATAATTATATTACTTCACCCGTATAAATTTTTAAAATGAAAGGTTGCGACCTTGGTCGCAGTTGCTGGACGCAGAATAAATACACTGCGACCTTGGTCGCAGTTGCTGGTCTACAGTCTTAATCAACAACAACACTGCTACCTTGGTCGCAGTTGTTGGACGCATACTTAATAAATACACTGCGACCTTGATCCCAGTTTTTGGTCTATGGTCTTAATCAACAACAACACTTCTACCTTGGTCGCCGTTGCTGGACGCAGACTTAATAAATACACTGCGACCTTGGTCGCAGTTGTTGTCTATAGTCTTAAT
This sequence comes from Agave tequilana, assembly GCA_038442645.1. Taxonomy (NCBI): domain Eukaryota; kingdom Viridiplantae; phylum Streptophyta; class Magnoliopsida; order Asparagales; family Asparagaceae; genus Agave; species Agave tequilana. Next base: position 82,173 of record JAVJIF010012421.1, read on the forward strand.
CAACAACAACACTGCGACGAGGTGACATGTCACCGCAGCAGTTTCTTAGTCGCAGTCTTTGGTCGCAATGTCGACCCTGGTCGCAGTTGTTTGTGTTTGCACTGTAGTCTTATGCGACCTTGGTCGCAGTGTCGTCTCTGGTCCAAGTTGTTTTGTTTGCAATGCATGACTGCGACCAAGGTCGTAGTTTATTAAAAAACAAATATGCTTTTTATTTATGTCCAGGCATTTATGTTCAGGAATGTGAAAATGATACAAAAACGCTCTCTTATACAATAAGATTGAGTGTTACAATACAGCAATACAAAGAAGTCCCTCTCTCTCTCAGAGGCTGCACTCACTCCTTAAAGCTGTATATGATTCCAAGTACAGGATGTTTGGAAGGGCGCCAAACGAGGATTGGACACTGTGGCGACGATCGAAGCCGATTGCACTGTGATGCACGAATAAACATCAAAAGAGCCCTTGTTGACTAAGAGCAATGGTGTTATTGAGGTCTGGTGGCAGCAGAATCCTCCGATTCCACCTGACCCTCCAAAGTGGCGAGATACGATCCTTCGTTGATGAACATCTCTTCTACCAGAAGGTTATCCAGTGAGCATGGAATTTCCTCGATGTCACTTCTGGGGTAAGAGAGGAGGTTTTGAGATCTCACAAGGTATGCTACCCACCACTATATCCACCACATCTCCGCCGCCATAATCACTCTGACCATGCCATGCCAGCAAGCTTGACTGGTGCATCAAGTCTGAGGAGATCTTGGTGAGGGTTAAGTCCTCGTCAGGGATCATGACTTCTTCCCTTGTAAACGACGAGGACCATGACTTCTTCCCTTGTGGACGATGAGGTCTATGACTTCTTCCCTTGTGGATGAACATCGATCAAGTTCGTCCATAGGGTCATCTTCTCCATGGAGGCAGGCCCTTGTTAGAGACTCTGAAGAAGGCAGAAATTCTCAGAACAATTGCTCTCAAAAGAAAACAGTCTAATTATGGGCTGTTAAAGGGAGAGTGAGACCTCACAAGGTATGCTACCCACCACTATATTCACCACATCCCCGCCGCCATATACCCACTCTGACCATGCCATGCCAGCAAGCTTGACTGGTGCATCAAGTCTGAGGAGATCTTGGTGAGGGTTAAGTCCTCGTCAGGGATCATGACTTCTTCCCTTGTGAACGACGAGGACCATGACTTCTTCCATTGTGGACGATGAGGTCTATGACTTCTTCCCTTGTGGACGAACATCGATCAAGTTCGTCCATAGGGTCATCTTCATCCATGGAGGCAGGCCCCTGTTAGAGACTCTGAAGAAGGCGAAAATTCTCAGAGCAATTGCTCTCGAAAGAAACAGTCTAATTATGGGCTGTTAAAGGGAGAGGGTGAGCCCTATTTATAGGCAGCCCATAATAACTATAATTAATGGTTCATTAATCAGAACCGTCGGCTTTAATGGTCTCCAACCGCCAGCGCCGGTTTGGCATTAAAAGACATTAACGCCTAAACGCAATGAAGAGCCGACGCGTAGACAATGTAGACTTGACGTTTAAAGATCTCATAAAATCTTTATGACAGGCCGCGTCTCTCGGAGTGACTCCAAATCGCGTCCCCTCAGCAAACTTTTCATTTTTCATTTAGATTCAAAAAATGACTTAATCCAAAACAACACTTAATAAAACAACACTGCGACCTTGGTCGCTATGCATGTTAATATAAAGGAAACACTTACTTAACGTACTGCGACCTAAGTCGCAGTCCATGTAATGCAACCCTAGATTGCAGTTGTTGGCCATCTTTATCAATAACAACACTGCGACCTTGGTCGCAATTAACCATGTACACTGCGACCAAAGTCTCTGACTAAGGTCGCAGTTTAAATGTACACAGCGACCAAAGTCTCTGACTAAGGTCGCAGTTTAAATTAAACTATAAAGTAGAATTTTATCGCAAGCTGAAAAAATTGATCTGAAAAGATTTTATATTTTCAGAAAAAATTTATCGCAGGCTGAAAAGTAGAAACTAGATCTTTCAAAAAAGAGGTAAGAAAATAGGGTGAAAAGTAATTTATATACAATAACCTAAATCCTATAAAGAGTGGCAAAAAAAGGGGAAAAATAATAATAAACAATGAGGAAAGTTATCGAAAAGGGGGTATTTGGTAATTTAACTTCTTTCTAAAAGCGGGCCGCAAGTCAGTGAGGTAACAAATTGAGCCACGTCACCGCAGGCTGACAAAGTACTCTCAGCCCGCAGGCTGATATATATTTTTCTCATATATATATATATATATATATGTATATGTATGTGTGTGTGTGTATATATGTATATATATATATATATATATATATATATATATGTATATGTATATATATATATATATGTATATGTATATATATATATATATATGTATGTATATGTATATATATATATATTTGGTACTAACACTTTATGCAGGTATCTATATAGCCTTCGGGCTTAACCGCTCCGCGGTTCTACACTATAACCTTCGGGTTTAACCTCTCTGCGGGTTTTTAAAGTCTTATGAATTTTCTATATCTACGCTTGGTACCTAGCGTCAACACTTTACCGCTAACTCCGTTCGAGTGTAGTTACCCTGTGAGTATGGTTGTGCCGTGAGCGGTAGGTATGGCATTCATACGCATGCTGCGACACATGCATTTAGCTGTGCTGCGAGCGGTAACCACACCGAGCGTGATAGCATGTAGTGTTATACATTAGCTTTCCTCCAACTTGGTTAGCTTCGCTTGGATGATTGCTGGCTTGCTTACTCGCTTGTCGGTTCTTTTGCTTGCTAGCCGTATATGCATATGTGTTGTTTAGTACTAACATCTCCTGCAGGCACATACTCAGCCTCTGATTTAATCGCTCCGCGGTTCAACACTGTAGCTATGGGCTTAACCTCTTCAAGATTTTTTAAAGTCCTCTGGACTTTCTAACTACGCCTGAAAAGAGAAGTTAGCGCTCAGCGTTTTACCATTAAACACGCCTAGGCGAACTCTGCCGGTTTTTAGACTCGCATCTTAAGCCGAGTCATTCCTGAGTTCCACTGACACTTTGGTGACTAAACACTGTTCGTTGATCTTGTCCCCAGCACTGCTTAGCTTCGCTTGGATGTTCGCTTGCTTGCTTACTCGTTTGACTCCTCAATAATTCGATTAACTCTTTTGTTGATGGTTGTAAAGAGTTTTTAATTTTATATTATTTTTCAAAGACTGAATATTTTTCGGTGTTCGTACTAATATCCTGCATCAGTATCATTTTCCCGAATTGTGTCATTTTACTGTTGAACCACTGCATTATCGCTTGTCATGCTTTTACTTGATATGTCAACTTTTGTAATGTGATCACTTGGTATGTCACTACTTAACACCAGACACCTGCCCGCTATCACTTGACACCTGACATGCTTATATCTGACTTATAATTATCACTTACAAAATGATGACCTGATATCCTGATATATATATTTTAGTACAACATGTACTCATGATACACCTGACTTGCTCCTGCTTATTCCTGTAAACTGATAATTATTTAATAAATTAAAATGGACCACTTACACCAGGTCGGGAGAAACTGATGGATGCCAGTGTGACATCGTATTTATAATGATGGATTATTATAAGAAGTGCTTTGTGGGCATGATATAAGTCCCCAATGAAGTGTCGAGTAGGGTGATATGTAAGTCCCCAGAAGCAGGAGTCAGAATCACAGAGGCCGTTGTCCCGGGCTGAGGCGAGACCTGCTATAAATATGATCCATCAGTTCTTCATCAGTTTCCAATAACAAACCTCGAATTGCTCATATATGAATATATGTGTGTTGAGATGTACACCATGACACATACTTAAATATATGGGTCAAAGAGTAATAATAATAAGATGCTAATTAATAATTTGTTGTGTTCTTTTGCAAATCAGGTTGCATACACTCAGATTACGGTGACATGGGGCATAAGATATATAGATGAGAATTTTCTTGTTTGGATTATTTCTTCGATGTACTGGTCTTATGAAGCTGTAAACTAAGCTTGTACAACTGGATTTGCTCATACTCGGTATTATCAATTTTATCGATTTTCTATCAGTTTTATATTTCTTTCTTAGTTTAGGAGACACTTTGGATTATATGAAAATAAGATATAATGATGTGAGATATAAGGTATATAAATGAGGGATTCCTTGTTTGGATTATTTCTTCGACGTACTAATCTCACGATCTGTAATTTGGGCTTGTATAACTGGTTTTGTCGCATTCGCTTTGCTTACTGCCTCCTTACTTGCTCATGTATGCCTGTGCTTACAACATGATTTTCAATACATGCTCTTTGACTCGAATTTATCGATACAAGTGTGCTTGTCCCTGCACGCCACTTGGCTCTCGCCTCACCACTTGTTGGGGAGTTCTAACTCCCCTCGACCTGCATGTTCAGATCTTAGAGCTTGGATAGCGGTGGATTTCCTGGTGATCAGAGTTGCACACTGGTGGCATCGAGGATTAGCAGTTGACCTGTCCGGGCCCCATCCTTTTAGAGCCCATGCTCGCCTCTAGAGTTTTCTTTTTTAACTCATGAGCGCTTTTTGTACTGTTCATACTTGTATATCTCTTTGTATTCTCGCATTTGCGCCTATCGATGATGTAATATTCTTTTAATATTGTGTCACATCCTGTGATAACTTTGTAATTGTACTCATATGTTAGAATGTGTAATGCACTACATACTTTCATACTCTGATTCTTGTATGTACTAATACTCAGTGTATATATGTGAGGGTATTTTTGATCTGTGTATATACGTTGCAGTAACGACTCCGTACTCGTGGGATTGGGGCATTACATTTATAAATTCAGTAATTGATGGTATTGCACACCAAATTCACCCACATTGAAATAGATCCCAACCACAACTCAAAATCAAACATCTCATTACTTGCAGAACTTCACGACTATTGTAACACCCCATTCCTGAAATACGTACTTAGATATGTATTCAAATTTTTGATCATATTTTTCAATTTATTTCATGTTTTTATTTTTGTTTTATAATTATTTATGCGATCATTTTTCATTGGATCCGGATTCTTGAACTCAGAGCCAGCCCTAGTCTAGACCGGGGACTAGATCCTAGTGTATTACTCGATTTGATTTTTTCGGTAGTCACATTTGAACGATTCTAATTTTAAACATCATTTTCTAATATTTTAGGGTCTTCATGAATTTCTGAAAATTTTCAGAATTAAATTGCAAAATCTTCAAAATCGGTGTCGACCGGTATCGCTGGTCGATTTAAGATTTTTTTAATTTACAAATAGAGTTGAGTTTCTAAAATCCACTTTCATATTATCTCTAAAAAATAATATTTTCTGCCTTAATACATTTTTGGAGATTTTTCTGAATTTATCAAAATTCTACCGGATTCGGCGTCGGCCGATATCATCGGTAGATTCCAGACTTTCTAATTTGAAAACACGATTTTATTTCTAAAAATCAATTTCATATTAATCCTTAGGGTGATGTTTTCTACCTCCGAGTGTTTTTTTGGGATTTTTCTGAAATGGTCGATATTTCCTAACATTAAAATAATATAATTTATTTTGAAATTTTCCTTTCTTTCTTTCTTTCTTTTCTTTTCTTTTCTTTTTCTTGGTTTTCCCCCTTCTCATGCGCGCGCCCACGAGGGCCACCTGCCCTCCATCAGCCTCAGTCTCATCTCTCTCTTTCACTATCTCTTTCTTTTTCTTTCTTTTCTTTTCTTTCTTTTTTCCTTTTTTTCTCCTCCTCCCCTCCCTCTCTCCCTCTCTCTTCTCCCTAGCGACCCCCAGGCTAGCTGCGCCGCCACCATGTTACCCGATGCCGGTGACCTCCCCTACTCTGGTGATGCCCAGGCTCCCTCTCTCTTCCATCTTCCTCTCTTCGCCTTCTTTCTTTCTCTTTCTCTTCCTTTCTCTTTCTCTCTTTTGTCTCTCCCTCTCTTCACTGGATCTGCGCCACTACCATCGCTTGGGCCCAGCGCCGCCACCGATCGATCCCCAGTAACGCCGCCACCCTCCTCCTTCTTCTTCCTCCTCCTCCTCCTTCTTCCTTTTTCTCCTTTTTCTCTTTTCTTTCTCCTTTTCTTATCCTTATTCCCCCCTCTTTTCTTCTATCCCTCTCCCCTCATCCTCCCTTTCTCTCTCTGATTTGGGGCCGCGGGCCACCCCCGGTCAGCCACCACCTTCTCTCCCTCTCTCTCTCTCTTGGATCTCTCTATCTCCTTCACTCTCTTCCTTCTCTCTTTCTCTCTCTCCTTCCTCACCGTCTATCTCTTCTGTCTGAGCATCACCGCCGGCTAGAGCCACCATCAGACTCCCCTGCCGATCGCTGCCAGCCACCAGTCTATCTCTTTCAATCTCATGTTTCTCTCTCTGTTCTTTCTCTTTGTCTCTCTCTCTCTCTCTATTTCTCTCTTTTCTCTCTACTTTCCCTCTCTTCTCTCTGTTTGGGTGCCGCCGGTGGCCAGGGCCACCGCCGGCGGCTAGATCCGTCGCCGACAGAGGACCGGCCAGTCGTCTCCTCTCCTCTTTCTCTCTCTTGCTCTCTTTCATATCTCTGTTCTCTCTCTTCTTTCTCTCTTCTTTCTCTCCCTTCATCTTTCTCTCTATTTCTCTCTCTACATGTATACCCCTCTCTGGTATTGGTGGGATTGCCGGGCCTGTGCACACATATTTGAAAGTTTAGGGATCGCGGCGTATTTTAATATTTTTAGACGAGTGTCCTCGCCTTTTTATTGGGTGTCTCCACTTCGAGGGTTGACTGTATTTTAGGGAACACTTGTATTTTATCCCTCGCATTTAAATTGTATTCTGTTTTGTATTTTGTATCTGTATTTATATGTGGCCAAGTACCCCAACCTATATATGTATAGTGCTGTGACGATGCCTGTTTTAGTGTAATTTACTTCCTGTACATATACATTATCTGTTATGTACTTTATTTCTACTTTATATCATGCGTGGCTGACCCTTCGTGGTTGTTAGCTTCCGGCTCTACACTCAGCCTCTGGGCTTTACCACTCCATGGTAGTATAGTTAATTTCACATTTATACGTGTGATTGTGTGGTACTAACATCTCGTGCAGGTAATATACCTAGTTTTCGGGCTGCGTTCAACCTCCGGGCTTTTTATACCCAACCTTCGGGTTGCGTTCATCCTCCGGGCTCTCATGCTCCGCGTGGTAGACGAGTCTAGAGCACAACACTTTCCTGCTAACTCTGCTCGAGTGTAGTTACACCATGAGCGATAGTTGTACGTTATCGTGGCATCATCACGAGCGGTAACTACACTGAGCGTGATGGCTTCAATGTTGTACGCTAGCCTTACTCCAGCTTGTCTAGCTCCAATTGATTGTTCGCTTATCTGCTCGCTGACATTATTCCTGTCTTACTTAGCCTCCGGCTTTCATTACTTTATTGAAAGTTTAGTTATTACCTGTTACTGTGTTACATGTATGTGATTGGTACTAACAGTTTTGCAGGTACTACTTGGCCTTCCGGCTCTTCAGCCTTTACGGGCTTTCACCCACTTCCTTGAAAGGGGAGTGAGTTCAGATCGTCGGTCTTTTAGCTACGCATGGTAGGTGGACCTAACGCTCAATGCTTTGCTGTTAACTCTGTTCGAGCGTAGTTATGTCGTGAGCGCGGCTATGCCACATGCGGTAGAATAGCGTTCATACGCTCGCTACGTTGTATGCATTTGCCGTGCCGTGAGCGATAACCAAGCCGAATGTAATGGCGTCTAGTGTTGTACGTTAGCTTTACTCTAGCTCGCCTAGCTTCACTTGGATGTTCGCTTGCTTGCATGTCCACTTGTCTACTTGATAATTCAACTATTATTCTTAACTTGCTGGTTGTGAAGGGTTTGAAACCCGTATTTATTCTGTTTTCCAAAGCTGTATTATTTTCCTGTATTCGTAGCGATCCCCTGTATCAGTACTATTTTCCTGTGTTCATACCGATCTCCTGTATTGGTAATGTTTTCTTGTATTCTTACTGATTCTTTGTATCAGTATTATTTTTCTGTATAGTGATATCTACTGTGCTTACCACCTGACATGCCATTATTTGACACCTGACTCTTGCATGCTATCACCTGATACTTGTTTGATATCACTTATCACCTGCCACCTGATACGTTACTGCTTACTTTGTGATTATCATATTTCAGAAATCCTGCCCTGCTATCATGTATTATATACAGTGACCTGTATTTTTAATACTTATGTACTCCTGTTATTCCTGTAACTCTAAACCTGTCTTGTTCCTGCTATTCTCGTAATATGATAATTGCAGAATAATAATCTATAAAAAGACCAACCTACATCGGATAAAGGGAAAACTGATGGACTTCAAGTGGTGAATATATTTACAGTGACATTATGTATGTTGTACAATTTCAACTTCCGAATCTACCTGATGGCCTCCAGGTGTTCAAGGGGAGCGCTGACTCCCCACCTCCTGTTATATTCCTGAATGGGCATAATATAACACCCACCTTCCTGTTTGCCTAGCGGCAGGTTCTGGTCAGCATCGAAACATCCTGGGCCGTGGTCCCGGGTATGAACGGGGCCCATTGAAAACATAATCATTGGTTCATCACCAATTTTCAATAACAACCTCAGTTTACTCATATATGGATGTATGTGTGTTGGGACGCTGGGGCACATACCTAGATATATCGGTAGGATGGGTAATAATAATAAAGTGCTAATCAGTAACTCGATGCGCTATTTTGCAACTCGGGTTGTATATGCTCAGAGTACAGTAACATGGGATAAAGGTATATATATGAGGGTTTTCCTGTTTGGATTATTCCTTTGATGTACTAATTTCATGAAGCCGTAAATCGAGCTTGTACAGCTGGTTTTGCTTGTATTCAGTATTATCGATTTTATTGGTTTTTTATCAGTTTTATGATATTTTCATAGTTAGGAGTCAACTCAGGTTATATGAACTCAGGATCCAGTGACATGAGGTATATATGGTATATATATGAGCGTTTCCTTATTAGGATTATTCCTTCTACGTACTAACCTCACAGATCGGTAATTTGGGCTTATATAACTGGTTTTATCATATTTACTTTACTTGCTACCTCCTTACCTGCTCCTGTATGCCTATGCTCACGACATGATTTTCAATATATGCTCGTTGACTCGAATTTATCGATACACGTGTGCTTATCTATGCATGTCACTTGGCATTCACTGCACCACTCCTTGGGGAGCTCTCCGGCTCCCTTGGACCTGCATATTCAGATTCTGAAGCTTGAAGCTTGTAGATTCTTCTAGTTGCTGATCAGAGGTGCGCAGAGGAAGCGTGGATCTTTGGCAGATTGTCTGGATCCCCATCTTTCAGGCCCCTGCTCGTCTCCCGAGTTTTCCTTTTGTAACTCGTGAGCATCTTTTGTACTGTTCATAATTGTATATTTCTTTGTATTCTCGTATTTGCGCCTATCGGTGATGTAATATTCTTATAATATTGTGTCACATCCTGTGATAACTTTGTAATTGTACTCATATGTTAGAATGTATAATGCACCATGTACTTTCGTACTCTGATTCTTATCTGCACTGATGCTTAGCGTATATATGTGAGGATATTTTTAACCTACATATATACGTCGCAGTGACGTCTCTGCATCCGCCGGATCATGGCGTTATAGAATGGTATCAGAGCCTAGACTCTCAGATCCTTAGTACAACCAGTTGGAAAATTAATGGTAAAGAAATTTGCAACTGAAATACATGAGTCCTGATTATACAATCCAACTGCAAGTGCAGAGTCATCTATTTCTTCTTGATCGTTCCTTTTTTGATTCCCTATCTCTTCCATTTTTTCTATTCCAATTTTCATAGTTTTATACCAACTTAAGATATGATAGACTGGAGATGTAACAGCAGAGAACAGAATGAAGCCATTATTCGATCTCTTCGATTAACTCTATGAAGCTTGGGTATTCTCAGAGTCAATTTATAGTCATACTATTATCCAGAAGATGGCATTCATGACTCATCTCAGTTATTAGAAATTCTTGATCATGTCCTTCAGCGCCACAACACCTATCAGTCTTTCTGAATTTGATGAGCCAGAACCCCGCTATTCTCACCAAACAAGATCGTGATCTAGCCACGCGAGATCAACCAGGTGTGGGCTTTGCTGCACCCTGATGCTTAGCATTTAGCGCTATGTTATGCGATGATTTCGCCACATGAGCACTGCCAAGTGTGAGCCTTGTAGGGCTTAGCGCCTGACACTGTGTTACACAATGGCCTCACCTTGCCATGACTTCGCCCGTGGCTAGTTCTGTCAGGATTTAGCATCCTAGCCTCATTTCCCAGATTTCTCCCGTATAACATATTGCACATACTTAATAAATCAGGTTTTCTCACTACATCTGAACTGATTTGTCAAAATCTTTATTGATGATCTATCTGGCCAACCTTGCAGAGCTTGGGTATTTTCTAAATAGTCATCTACAGTCGAGTTATCATACAAAAGATGGTTGCTTTACACTCTTGGTTATAACTTTCAGAGTTATCATCTCCTAGTATTCACACCTATTATTATCAGTTTTATCTATTCATATTCTCTTCCGTTAGGGTTCTCTTTATTTTTGATCTTCTGGTCTATTTCCAGAGTAATGGTAAGTATGCAGCACGTCGGAGAATTCTACTGCAGACTCTTCGTCAAGTATAGCTTCGTGCTACGCGAGGATTCTGTATTATTTTATAGATTTTTATGGATTTCTATTGTTCTCATCAACTTTATCTCGCAGTCCAGAAGGAGTGTTATTGATCATCTCACCAATTCAACTCACTTCGTGTTATTCAGATGGGTCAATCTACTGAAGTTCCGGTATTAATTTTTATCAGCAAACATCAGGTCAATATATTATAGTACCTTAGAAGATTTATATGGCAGAAGTGCAGAAGACGTCTAGTCCAGAGATATCGATCAGTTGATTTGTGAGCGTTACCCTTAGTTATTCATATCTCAAGTGGTATAATCCTCATCCCTGTCTTTTCTGTTCATTTTCCCTTATAGAAATTTCAAGGACAAAATTTTTGTAAGGTGGATGGAATGTAACATCCCGTTCCTGGAATATGTACTTAGGTATGTATTCAGATGTTTTGATCATATTTTTTGATTTACTTCCCATATTTATTTTTGTTTTATAATTATTTATGCGATCATTTTTCATTGGATCCGGACTCGTGGACTCGGAGTCAGCCCTAGTCTGAACTAGGGACCCGATCCTAGTGTATTGCTCGATTTGATCTTTCCGGTTGTAAGATTTGGCTGGTTCCAGTTTCAAACATCATTTTCTAATATTTGAGATTTTTCATGAATTTCTAAAAATTTTCAGAATTAAATTGCAAAATCTCTAAAATCAGTGTCGATCGGTATCGTTGGTCGATTCCAGAATTTTACATTCACAAAAGGAGTTGAGTTTCTAAAATATGCTCTCACATTTTCTACCTTAATGCATTTTAGAGATTTTTCTAAATTTATAAAAATTTGACCGGATTTGGCGTCGGTCGGTATCACCGTTGATTCCAAGATTTTTGGAAAAAAATTTATTTTTGAAAACCAATTCATATTATTCCTCAGGGTGATGTTTTCTACCTCCAGTTTTTTTTTGAATTTTTCTGGAATGGTCGATATTTCCCTACATTAAAATAAATTATTTTATTTTGAAATCTTTCCTTTTTTTCCTTCCTTTCTGTTCTTTTTCCTTGGTTTTCCCCTTCTCCTGTGCGAGCCCATGACGGCCACCTGCCCCCCATCACCCTCAATCTCATCTCTCTCACTCTCTCTTTCTTTTTCTTTTTCTTTTTCTTTTCATTTCTTTTTTCTTTCTTTTTCTCCTCCTCCCCTTCTTCTCTCCCACTCTTCTCCCTGGCGACTGCCCCCCACGCCAGCTGCGCCGCCGCCATGCTATCCGAAGCTGGAGACCTCCCCTACTCCGGCGACCCACCAGTCTCCCTCTTTCTTCCATCTTCCTCTCTCCTTTTTCTCTCATTCTCTTTCTCTTCTTTTCTCTTTCTCTTTCTCTTTCCTCTCTCTCCCCCTCTTTTCACTGGAACTACACCACCACCGCCACCTTGGGCCCAGCGCCGCCGCCGACCAACCCCAGCGATGCTCCCACCTCTCCTCCCTCTTTCCTTCTCCTTCTTCTTCTTCTTCTTCCTCCTTTTCCTCCTCTTTCTCTTTTCTTTCTCTTTTTTTTCTTCTTTTCCCCCTTTTTTCTTCTCTCTCTCTCCCCGTCATCCTCTCCTCTCTCACTGATTTGGGGTCAGCGAGGGTCCTCATCCTCACTTTCTTTCACTGATTTGGGGCCGTCAGCGGCCACACCGGCCGCCGGCCACCCCTGGCCAGCCACCACCTTCTCTCCCCTCTCTTGGATCTCTCTATCTTCTTCACTTTCTTCCTTCTCTCTCTTTCTTTCTCTCTCCTCCCTCACCCTTTCTCTCCCTCTGTCTGAGCGCCGCCGCCGTCGGCCTCCCCTGGTCGACCGTCGCCGGCCACCAGTCTCTCTCTCTCACTTTCACTTTCTCACTCTCCTGTTTCTCTCCCTCTTTGTTCTCTCTCTGTTTCTCTCTTTCTCTCTCTTTTCTCATTCTATTTCTCTCTTCTCTCTCTCCTTTCCTCTCTCTTCTCTTTGTTTGGGCGCCGCCAGTGGCCAGAGCCTCCGCCGGTCAACCCCTGGCCGGCAGAGGGCCGGCTAGCCGTCTTCTCTCCCCTTTCTCTCTCGCTCTCTCTCCCTCTCTTGCTGTTCTCTCTCTTTTTTCTCTCTCTTCATCTCTCTTCTCTTTTTACATGTATACCCCTCTCTGGTATTGGTGGGATTGCCCGGGCCTGTGCACGCGCATTTGGAAGTTCGGGGATCACGACATATTTTAATATTTTTAGGCGAGTGTCCTCTGTTGACCCAAAGGCCTTCCGCTCTAGTTTTGATGATGATTAACTCATGTAGTTATGTTTACTAATAATCTTGTGTTGTTTAAGTTTCAGATCATTAACCAAGATATTAGTTGGTGATTAGCTTCAACAAGGTGTTTAGAAGCTTTTCATGATGATTCCAGGGCCAAAGCTTAAAGATCACACATTGCCTAGCCCATGGATGGAGTTTTGGAGCAAGTCTACTTGAAGATGAAGATCGTCAAGAAGACTTAGGTATCCATAGTTTAGATAGTGTGTTTTAGATCCATTTGTAAAGTTTAGTATAGTTGATATGCTCAAGTGCACAACACACAAAAGTTTTATGGTTTGGATTTGGTTTTCATGAATAGTAGATCAAAACAAGTTTACTTTATTCTTATGTATATTAGATGTGTTCTAAATATACATACATGCTTTAAACTTGCTAGACAAACTTATTTTGACTATTCTATTCATGTATTGAAAAATCAAGTTTGATAAAAATACAAGTTTTTTTTTGATAAAATTTGCAAGACTCGAAAATGAATTGATATGATTGATATATGTCTTGAAATTTTTATCACAAGTTTGTATTTCAATACAAAATGTTAAAACAAGTTTTATGGGATTTTCAGAAAAGATAAAAGATTTTTATAAAATAATTTTCTCAATTTTTCTGACCCAGTTTCTGTTCCAGGCTTCTATTAGTCGACTAAGTCAACTGACCTAGTCGACTAGGCAGAGGTCGGTCGACCGGGTCGGTCGACCGACATGCACAAATCTGTGCACGTTTGGAGCCTTTGGGACGGTCGACCGGGACGGTCGACCGGTCTGAGAGCAGAGCTCTCTTTTTGTTTGGGTCGACCGGCCCGGTCGACCGCAGTTGCCCAACGGTCATATTTCTGACCATTGGCGGTCGACCGGGCCGGTCGACCGTTGCCTGTCAGAGCTGCCAGCTCAGCTCTAACGGCTAGTTTTGTATTGGGGCTATATATACCCCATCTCTTCATAGTTTTTGTACAAGTTTTTAAGGGCAAAATTCCAGACCTTCTTAAGTGTTTTTAAAGAGTTTTCAAAAGTGTTTTGAGCTTTAAACTTCCAATTTGATTTGTGTTTTGGGTTTTTAGAAAATCAAAGAAAATAGGAATTTGGGATATTTGTATTGGTTTTCATTCTCTATCTTTTACAAGAGTTTTCCCAAGTATTTTCTTTGTTGCTTGTTTCCAAAAACACCTAGTTTTTCACACTTGAGCTATCTTCTATCCTAATCTATTAGGATTATTTGTTTTGTGGAAAAGAGAGAAAAAGAGAAGTGTTTGAGGTTAAGCCTCTAAGTTGTAAACCCTCCTTACTTTTGTTGTATCCCTCTTTGGTAGAGGTTGATCGGAGTGGTATTGTGGTTGGATCCCTCTTCGGTAGAGGTGATTGTGTTTGTATTGGCTACGGGCCTTATCCCTCTTCGGTAGAGGTGGATTGTGGTTGTATAGCCTCGGTGGCTTTGTAAGGATTGAGAGAGGAGTTCGGTACTCCTATAGTGGATTGGAAATCCTACACGGTGGTGTAGGCGGGGATGTAGAGCTAGGGGCTCGAACCTCGAAACATATACGTGTGTTAGCGTTTGATCCAATATCTCTCAACTCTCTCTCTCATTTATTTGTGCAAAGCATCATACATAACATCATATCATATTTGCTTGTGTTGAGCATAATTCGTATCATACATATTTATTTGCTTGTGTTGCCTTGCATATATTCTTATTGCTATTCATCCTTATTTGCTTGGCTTGCTTGTGTGTGTGCCTAACTTATACTTAACCAACAAGAGCTTCACATAGCACCTCAACCCATTCAAGGGGAATCAAGAGGAGTTAGTCCAGGGCCCTTCACGGGGAATTCGGCTACACTTGTTGTGTTGTATTAAGTTTGTGCAAGATTTGCATTAGCTTCCGCATTTAGCGCACTTAGTTTTGCATTTAGATTAGCACTAACACCTTTTCACCCCCCTCTAGGTGTTCCCTTTTCAATTGGTACCAGAGCTAGTGCTCCTGATACTTAGGCTTAACATCCTAGGAGTAAGATCCTTTGTTTGCTAATCTACTGTTTGCATTTTCTTGTTTGCACACATATAGTTTACCATGGCTTTCATGACCCCTCCTATGTATGACCCTTCCAACATTCATGTTTGAAAAATTAGGATGACCGTTTATTTACAAACCCTAGGTCATAAAGTTTATCTTGCTATTACCAAGGAATCCTTCCTTAGTGATCGCAATCATATAGGGGCAATGCACAAGCCCTAGAGGCCATTAGAAGCATATTATCTAAAGATTATCTTTTATGTGTTTCTAACATTGATTCCGCCTTTGCAGTGTGGAATTTATTGACAACAACCACCACCACCTCCGAGCTTCAAGTGCAAATCCAAGAAGAGGAATCTAGTGGAGAATCCGATTCACAATGCTTCATGGTTCAAGGGAATGACTCCCTTGAGATACATTCGGAACCCCACTTAGATGGTGATGATTGCTCTAGTTCTTCATGTGATAATTATGATGCCCATGCTTTGAATGAAGAACTTTCTATTGTTTGTGAAAAGTTAATAGAAAAATACAAGACTTTGAAAAAGAAAAGTCTAGATATTGAAAAAGAAAATAAAAGTTTGCATTCTAAACTTGATTGTGTTTTGCAAGAGAAGGTTGAGGTCTATAATGAAAGGGATTCATTGAGATCTATTGGAACTTGCACTAAAAGAAAATGATTTTTAAAAACTAAAAATGATTGCCATGTTATTTTGAAGAAAAATGAAAACTTGTCTTCAAAAATTGATTTTGTTTTAAAAGAGAATGTTGCCTTGAAAAACAAAATAATTTCTATTTCTAATGATTTAGATGTGTGTTTAAAGAAAAATGTTGTTTTACAAAATAAGATTGATGCTCATGTTTGCCATGCTAGGGTAGTATCACACACTCCATCTATTGCATGCCACACTTCTTCTTCTAAGATTAATGATGATATTTGTTTGCTTAAGAAGAAGGTTGATTGTTTGGGCTCCACTATGAGCCAATGTGCCATGAACCACACTCGCTTGGAAACCTTGGTTCGTAAGAAACAAGTTCCAACTTTTATGCATGCACACCCTCCACGGCATACACATGCTCCACACGGACACCGTCAACACATGTATGCTCATGTGTACACATGTACACATTGTGGCCGAAAAGGCCATCTTGCTAAATTTTGCTATGATCGTTTACATGTTGAGAATTTAGCAAAGAAGTTTGTTTGGGTTAGAGAAGGTACTAACCCCCATGGACCCAAAAGAGTATGGGTACCAAAGATCACCCCTCCTATTGTTTTTGATGTAGGTGTGGGCTCTCACAAGACGTGAGAGTGGTGACACCTTGGAGTGGATGCGTTCCGTGCTTAAAGGAGATCAAATGGATGCATCACTTTCAAGGGAAAGTTTGGTGGAGAGGACCACCTTTGTTTTGGAGAATTAGAGCGGTGCCCTCATTGGTTTTGGTATCGAATCTCTAACTCCTTATGTTTACATGCTTTCCATGTTTATCTTTCATAGCATGATTTGATGTTTAGTGATCATCATGAATATGCCATGTTAATTAGATTAGTGTTATACTTATTAGTTGGTTGAAACATTCATGTTTTATATGGACTTATATTTTTGTGTTTTCACCTTGGTTAAACTAATTTGTATGACCTAGATCTAATGCACATGCATGTACATATTGATCATATATGATTTGTATTTCATATCTTTGATGTTTATAGCATGTTTCATTATTTGGTGATTATTATGATAATGCCATGTTCATTAGATCCTTGACATGCATGTATAGCATTTTGAGACACCCATATTTATATGGACCCATACTTTGTGTTCTCACCGTTTGTTTAAGCTATAATGTACATCATGAATCTAATACATGTGAATTTACATAGTAATCATGTCTTAGTTTTATCATGATGATTTTTATCTTGTTTTTGATGCTTCATGTTAAGATTACTTGTTTAGATGTTAGTTTTCATTAAGACTAGTTATATACTCGTTCATAGAATGGGCAACAAATAATTTATATATTGTTGGGCTTGATTGCTTATTTGAACCCATTAGATGTGCTAGTAAAATCTAGTTTTGATGATTCATACATTTTAAACTTGTATTCCATTTTTGAATTTGTTTTATGAGTTTTCACTTCATGTATATGTTTGTATTGCCAAACTTTAAGGTATACATGTATACCCCTTGAGTCATTTGCCTTTCATGCAAATCTATATATATGGACTCAATTGTGTTTAGGGATATGTATGTATACTTATTGTGTTGACAATTCATACATATACCATGAAATGAAATTTGTTTTGGTGAAGATTTAGCTTTTCTTGATTTTGTGTTTAACTTTATGTATATGTCTATCTTGTTTAAACTATTAGATATACATGTTTATCCTTTTGAGCCACGTGCCTTCATGTATATATAAATGGCGGACTCGTTGTGTTTTGGATATGTATGTATACTTTAGTTTGTATTAGATATACATATGCCATGAAGATTAAATAAGTTTTGATGATTTTCGTGTTTTCATGATTAAGGAATAATTGAGCTTAATGAAAAATTTTCATGATTATGATATTCACACTTTATATGTACACTCACTTTTATTGCTTGCTCATGTTTTGTTTTCATGAGTCAAAATTGTGCTTAATTGGATTAGAGTGTTGATTTTCATGTGGATTTCTTATTTCATGAAAAACAATTTTGTTTTATTCCTTACTTGAAGGATTTCGTACTAGTTTAAAAGATTTTCCATTTAACTAGTTACGGTATTCTTCACTATGATAGTAATTTTCAAACAAAGCTTATTTTCAAATCTATTTTTGAAAACCCCTACCTTCTATGGGCGGATGGATGGGAGATCATGGTCTTGTATGCTTTAAAATGAAAATCATTTAAAACTTGAACCTTGATTGGGAGGTATTGTAATATGATGTATACACTTGAACTTTTTGCTATGTCAATTGGTATCATTGAACTCTTTCAATTGGTATCATTTTGATCTTTTTGTATACTCATATGTTTATTGTGTATGTATATTTTCAATTGGTATCATCTATTGGTGATTGGTACTCATTCTATTTCATACACTTTTATTTGTGCTTAAGATATACATTTTTTCATAAAATCTTGTTTTTTCTAGTGCTTGAGCTTCAATTTTGTTTCAATTGATTACTTTTAAATTGGTATCAAGCCCATGCATCTTTTTAGTTGGTATTTCATAAAGGGGAGAAAATTTAATTTTGTCTTTCAATTGGTGATTCTTCAATTGGAATTTGTTTCCCACTCCCTTACTTTATGATTGAAAATTTCATATTGGTATCATATGTTTAATATGAAAATTATTTACAATTGGTATCAAAATTTTGTTTAGACATTTAAAATTTATTATGTTTAATTTCAATTGATATCAAGATATTTCATGTGTTTTTGCTTAAAATTGGTATCTAAAAATTTTGTTTTGATTTGTATTGACTATATGCATATAGATTCATGATGAGTGTATCTTGTATTGAAGAGCTTAACATCTCTTCGTTATGTGGTACACGTGTGTAGGGGAGCTTCACATCTCCTCTTATGCATTACATAGTGTGTGTTATGTGAATTAGGGCTTAACATCCCTCCTTCATGTAATGCATATGTGTAGGGAAGCTAACTTAGCGTCTTCCTCTTCATGAATGTATATAGCATATAACATCTATTGATCTTTGTTTATTTTCAATTGATATCAAGATGCTTCATTGACATATTTATCTATTGATATCATGTTGTTTATAGTCACCCCTTATTGACCTTGTTTTTATTTTAGACAAAAGGGGGAGAACATTGTTTTATTGTTTTAATTAACTTAAAAGGGGAGAAAGATTTTTACCCCTCATTTTATTGTTTGGATTGTTTAACCCCTTCTTGATCTTTTATTTGATAAAAAGGGGGATAAAAATTTGTTTGATTTGATTTTACTTTGAACCCTTTGTTGATGATTGACAAAAAGGGGGAGAAGTATTTGAGTTTATATGCATGTTTTCATTGCTTAAGGGGGAGAAGTATTTGTCTTCCTTGTTATTTATGCATATATGTTCTTGTATTGCAAATAGGAGAAAAAGTTTTTGATTTATGCTTGTTGCATGTTTTATCTCCATACTTGCATACATATTCATGTGCTTCATTTCCATATCTTATTATTTATGTTTATGCATGAGTTAAGGGGGAGCTTCTTTGAAGCTTAACTTTAATCCATGCATATATAACTCCATGAGTTTTGTCATCATCAAAAAGGGGGAGATTGTTGGCCCAAAGGCCTTCCGCTCTAGTTTTGATGATGATTAACTCATGTAGTTATGTTTACTAATAATCTTGTGTTGTTTAAGTTTCAGATCATTAACCAAGATATTAGTTGGTGATTAGCTTCAACAAGGTGTTTAGAAGCTTTTCATGATGATTCCAGGGCCAAAACTTAAAGATCACACATTGTCTAGCCCATGGATGGAGTTTTGGAGCAAGTCTACTTGAAGATGAAAATCGTCAAGAAGACTTAGGTATCCATAGTTTAGATAGTGTGTTTTAGATCCATTTGTAAAGTTTAGTATAGTTGATATGCTCAAGTGCACAACACACAAAAGTTTTATGGTTTGGATTTGGTTTTCATGAATAGTAGATCAAAACAAGTTTACTTTATTCTTATGTATATTAGATGTGTTCTAAATATACATACATGCTTTAAACTTGCTAGACAAACTTATTTTGACTATTCTATTCATGTATTGAAAAATCAAGTTTTATAAAAATACAAGTTTTGTTTTTGATAAATTTGCAAGACTCGAAAATGAATTGATATGATTGATATATGTCTTGAAATTTTTATCACAAGTTTGTATTTCAATACAAATGTTAAAACAAGTTTTATGGGATTTTCAGAAAAGATAAAAGATTTTTATAAAATAATTTCCCAGTTTTTCTGATCCAGTTTCTGTTCCAGGTTTCTAATAGTCGACTAAGTCAACTGACCTAGTCGACTAGACAGAGGTCGGTCGACCGGGTCGGTCGACCGACGTGCACAAATCTGTGCACGTTTGGAGCCTTTGGGACGGTCGACCGGGACGGTCGACCGGTCTGAGAGCAGAGCTCTCTGTTTGTTTGGGTCGACCGGGCCGGTCGACCGCAGTTGCCCAACGGTCATATTTCTGACCGTTGGCGGTCGACCGGGCCGATCGACCGTTTCCTGTCAGAGCTGCCAGCTCAGCTCTAACAGCTAGTTTTGTATTGGGGCTATATATACCCCAT
The DNA here is from genome assembly GCA_038442645.1 of Agave tequilana. Taxonomy (NCBI): domain Eukaryota; kingdom Viridiplantae; phylum Streptophyta; class Magnoliopsida; order Asparagales; family Asparagaceae; genus Agave; species Agave tequilana. The sequence continues at coordinate 102,505 of JAVJIF010012421.1, forward strand.
CTCTTCATAGTTTTTGTACAAGTTTTTAAGGGCAAAAATTCCAGACCTTCTTAAGTGTTTTTAAAGAGTTTTTAAAAGTGTTTTGAGCTTTAAACTTCCAATTTGATTTGTGTTTTGGGTTTTTAGAAAATCAAAGAAAATAGGAATTGGGATATTTGTATTGGTTTTCATTCTCTATCTTTTACAAGAGTTTTCCCAAGTATTTTCTTTGTTGCTTGTTTCCAAAAACACCTAGTTTTTCACACTTGAGCTATCTTCTATCCTAATCTATTAGGATTATTTGTTTTGTGGAAAAGAGAGAAAAAGAGAAGTGTTTGAGGTTAAGCCTCTAAGTTGTAAACCCTTCTTGCTTTTGTTGTATCCCTCTTTGGTAAAGGTTGATCGGAGTGGTATTGTGGTTGGATCCCTCTTCGGTAGAGGTGATTGTGTTTGTATTGGCTACGGGCCTTATCCCTCTTCGGTAGAGGTGGATTGTGGTTGTATAGCCTCGGTGTCTTTGTAAGGATTGAGAGAGGAGTTCGGTACTCCTATAGTGGATTGGAAATCCTACACGGTGGTGTAGGCGGGGATGTAGAGCTAGGGGCTCGAACCTCGAAACATATCCGTGTGTTAGCGTTTGATCCAATATCTCTCAACTCTCTCTCATTTATTTGTGCAAAGCATCATACATAACATCATATCATATTTGCTTGTGTTGAGCATAATTCGTATCATACATATCTATTTGCTTGTGTTGCCTTGCATATATTCTTATTGCTATTCATCCTTATTTGCTTGGCTTGCTTGTGTTTGTGCCTAACTTATACTTAACCAACAAGAGCTTCACATAGCACCTCAACCCATTCAAGGGGAATCAAGAGGAGTTAGTCCAGAGCCCTTCACGGGGAATTCGGCTACACTTGTTGTGTTGTATTAAGTTTGTGCAAGATTTGCATTAGCTTCCGCATTTAGCGCACTTAGTTTTGCATTTAGATTAGCACTAACACCTATTCACCCCCCCTCTAGGTGTTCCCTTTTCATCCTCGCCTTTTTATTGGGTGTCCCTGCTTCGACGGGTTGACTGTATTTTAAGGAATACTTGTATTTTATCCCCCGCATTTAAATTGTATTCCATTTTGTATTTTGTATCTGTATTTGTATGTGGCCAAGTGCCCTAGACTGTATATGTATAGTGCTGTGACGAATGCCTATATTAGTGTAATTTACTTCCTATACATATACATTGTCTGTGATGTACTTTATTTCTGCTTTATATCATGCATAGCCGACCCTTCATGGTCGTTAGCCTCTAAGCTCTACACTTAGTCTTTGGCTTCACCACTCCACGGTAGTCTAGTTAATTTCACATTTATATGTGTGCTTGTGTGGTACTAACATCTTGTGCAGGTACTATACCCAGCCTTCGGGTTGCATTCAGCCTTCGGGCTTTTTATACTCAACCTCTGGGTTGCATTCAGCCTCCGAGCTCTTATGCTCCGCCTGGTAGGCGAGTCTAGCGCACAATGCTTTCCTACTAACTTTGTTTAAGTGTATTTATGCCATGAGCGATAGCTGTATGTTATCATAGCATCGTTACGAGCGGAAACTACACCAAGCGTGATAGCCTCTCTCCAGCTTATCTAGCTCTACTTGATTGTTCGCTCGTCTACTCGCTAACCTTATTCCTATTTTACTCAGCCTCCAATTTTCACTACTCTTCTAATAGTTTAGTTATTACCTGTTACTGTGTTATATGTATGTGACTGGTACTAACACTTCTCCAGGTACCTACTTGGCCTTCCCGCTCTTCAGCCTTTACGGGCTTTCACCCACTTCCTCGAAAGAAGAGTGTGTTTAGACTGTTAGGTCTTTTAGCTATGCCTAGTAGGCGAACCTAACGCTCAATGTTTTGTCTCTAACTCTGTTCAAGCATACTTATGCCGTGAGCGCGGCTACGCCACATGCAATAGAATAATGTTCATATGCTTGCTCCGTCGTATGCATTTAGCCATGCCGCAAGCTATAACCACGCCGAACGTGATGGCATTTAGTGATGTACGTTAGCTTCGCTTGGATATACGCTTGCTTTCATGCCCGCTTGTCTACTTGATAATTCAACTGTTATTCTTAACTTGCTGGTTGTGAAGAGTTTGAAACCCGTCCAAACTGTATTATTTTCCTGTATTCATATTGATTCCCTATATCGGTACTGTTTTCCTGTGTTCGTACCGGTCTCATGTATCTTGTATTCTTACTGATTCTTTGTATCGGTACTATTTTCGTGTATAGTGATATCTACTGTGCTTACCACCTGACATGTCATTATTTGACACCTGACTCTTGCATGCTATCATCTAACACTTATTTGATATTTCTTATCACCTGCCACCTGATACATTACTGCTTGCATTGTGATTATCATATTTTAGAAATCATGTTCTGCTATCCTGTATTATATACAGTGACCTGTATTTCTAGTACTTATGTACTCTTGTTATTCCTATAACTTCTGAACATGTCCTGCTCCTGCTATTCTCGTAATATGATAATTGCATAATAATAAACTATAGAAAGGCCAACCAATATCGGGTAAGGGAGAAACTGATGGACTTCAAGTGGTGAATATATTTACAGTGGTATTAGGTATGTTGTGCAACTCTAACTTCTGGATCTACCTGAGGGCCTCTAGGTCTGAGGGGAGCACTGACTCCCTACCTCCTATTATATTCCTGAATGGGCATAATATAAGACCCACCTTCCTGTTTGCCTAGCGGCAGGTTCCGGGTAAGCACCGGAACATCCTGGGTCATGATCCTGAGTATATACGGGGCCCACTGTAAACATAACACATTGATTTCATCACCAGTTTTCAATAACAATCTCGACTTAGTCATATATGGATGTATGCGTGTTGGGACGCCAAGGCACATACCTAGATATATGGGTAGGATGAGTAATAATAATAAAGTGCTAATCAATAACTCACTGTGCTATTTTACAACTTGGGTTGTATACGCTGAGAGTATGGTAACATGGGTTAAAGATATATATATATATGAAGGTTTTCTTGTTTAGATTATTCCTTCAATGTACTAATCTCATGAAGCCGTAAATTGAGCTTGTACAGCTGGTTTTGCTTGTATTCAGTATTATCGATTTTATCGATTTTTTATCGATTTTATGATGTTTTCGTAGTTTAGGAGTCAAATCAGGTTATATGAACTCAGGATACAGCGACATGAGGTATATATGGTATATATATGAAAGTTTCCTTATTTGGATTATTTCATCGACTTACTAACCTCACGGATCGATAATTTGAGCTTATATAACTGGTTTTATCATATTTACTTTACTTACTACCTCCATACCTGTTCCTGTATCTCTATGCTCACGACATGATTTTCAATATATGCTTCTTGTCTTGGATTTATCAATACACGTGTGCTTATCTATGCACGCCCCTTGGCATTCACCACACCACTCGTTGGGGTGTTTTGACTTCCCTGGACCTGCATGTTCAGATCCCAGAGTTTGGAGCTTGTGGATTCTTTCGGTTGCTGATTAGAGATGCGCAGAGAAAGCTTGGATCTTTGGCAAAACGTCTGGTGCCCTATCCTTCCAGGCCCCCTGCTCGTCTCCCGAGTTTTTCTTTTGTAACTCATGAGCATCTTTTGCATTGTTCATAATTGTATATTTCTCTGTATTCTTATATTTACGCCTATCGGTGATGTAATATTCTTGTAATATTATGTCACATCATATGATAACTTTGTAATTATACTCATATGTTGGAATGTATAATGCACCACGTACTTTCGTACTCTGATTCTTACTTGTGCTGATGCTTAACGTATATATGTGAGAGTATTTTTTACCTACGTACATACGTCGCAGTAACATCTTCAGACCCGCCGGATCGGGGCGTTATAACTATGATCGCAGGTTGATTAGCATCCAATTCTGCATCTGCATATCGCATTCCCGACCGGATTATGAATAAAACATCGCTTTTGAACCGTGTTTTAGTTTATTTTACAAATAATCAAGAGTTCAAGGGTATAGGGGTAATAAGAGCTTAATTATACCCATTTAGGTAATTAATTCAGATTTCTTGGATGCCAAACTAAAGAGCTTCTAAAAGAACACCTTGGATTCCCGTATTTGGAGTTGTATCTGGAGAATATATATGTCCAAATATTGCAAAACTAAATACATACAGAAGGTGTTAGAAGCCAGACGAACCACGTGACCAAAATTTAGGGCAATTGGCCCTAATTTTGTCTCAGTTCCTCCAGGTTTCCGTGGCAATTTGGTGGGGCCACACGTCAATCTTCGACGAGTGGCCTCGTCTCACCTTTCAGATCCCTCTTCTGCCTATAAATACTGCATTTGAGGGCCAGAAAAAGGGCGATGGAGAGAAGTAGCTAGGATTCTCTCTTCTAGTTGTGGAGTAAGATTTTCTTCTCTTTTCTTTTGTATTTTTCTTTCCTTTTAAATTTTGTAGTAGGGCTGAGTTGATTATGGAGAGACACAGAGATATTGATGTAATAGGGAGTGACAATTTATGTAAACGTGTCTCCTTTTTTTTTCTATTGTGATCTTCTCCATCTTCTACATGGTGTTTAGTTAACTTTTTTTCTCATGAAATTTAACTATTAACTACTAACTAACTAACTTCCTACTTGATAATCGACATGAATCTAATAACCTCTGTTAGGCTTGCTCTTGCAGGAGCCATTGATGGTTCATGATAATGGATTCTAACATTATAACATTCTAACATCTAACTACTAACAAGCTAACTTGCAATGTCTTCTTTATTTCATGCTCACCTCTACTTGATTTTGATGATCTAATAGTAACTTGCACCTTGGTGTGTGAAATAGATGTGTTTGAATGTGAAGAACAATTTCATGTGTCATGCTTTGTAATGCTCTTGAAATCAAGGACTAGTGATGGCCAAGAATCCATGTGAGACAACTATCACTAAGAGGTTAGCATGTTAGTGGAGCAATTAGTAGTTAGTAACCATGAATTTTCTTTCATCATTTTTCTTCTTTCTACTTTGTTTTAAAAACCATTTTCAAAATCTTTTTATCATTTTTCTATCGTTGTTTTCATCACTTCTTAGTTCACCTTTGTTTTCATCTTCTTCACAACAAGTTTTATTTTCTTTTCTATTTTGTTTTTAAACCCACTTTCTAAATCACTTTACTTTTCACTTCACCTTTATTTTCTCGTTTTTTTTTTGCCGATTTTACAACCACTTCTTCATTGTTTTCACACGTCGTTTTCATCGCCTTATCCACCTATTACTTCTAGTTTTTTTCTTTTTCTTTTCTCTTTCTTTAACAAAGAAGAACTGTTAATATAATACGTGAATAAAAACTGTTAATGCTTCTATAACGGATTATATATTAAATACTATTTCTCAAGCTTTTGTTTCATGAACGACTATAACGGAAGTATCAAGGAAGTATCGAGGAAGCTAAATCACACACATTTTTACACTGATTTTCTAAAATACAGATTTTCAAGTGCTAGTTTTACATCGATCACAGGGAGTCCTCTTTTAACTGAGAAATCGAGCAGAGAAATTGATACAAGCTAGTAAATTTAGCAATTGATGGTATTGCCACCAAATGCCCTCACATTGAAATAGAGTCCCAACCACAACCCAAAAATCAAACATCTCATTACTTGAAGAACTTCCCGATCACGATCGTAGACCTCATTATAAGGACTGGGGTCATGGTCGCAGTTCTCTTTTTGTTGAGAAATTGAGGAGAGAAATTGATATAAGCTTGTAAATTTAGCATTTTATGGTATTGCACACCAAATATTACCACTCTGAAACAGAATCCCAACCATAACCCAAAATTAAACATCTAATTACTTGCAGAATTGATCACGACCATGGTCGCAATTCTCTTTTAACACTACGATCATGGTCATAGTCCTTTTTTAATTGAGAAATTGAGCAAAAAATTTGATACAAGCTTGTAAATTTAGTAATTTATGCTATTGCACACCAAATACTCTCACATTGAAAAAGAATCCCAATCACAACCCAAATCAAACATCTCAATATATGTAGAACTTCACGACCATGATCGCAGTCCTCGCTAAGATCGCAATCCTCTTTTAGTTGAGATATTGAGCAGAGAAATTGATATAAGCTTATAAATTCAGCAATTGATGACATTTCACACCAAATACTCTCACATTGAAACATAATCTTAACTACAACCCAAAGTCAAACATCTCATTACTTGCATAACCTCGCAACTATGGTCGCAGTCCTCTTTTAGGACTGCGATCATAGTTGCAGTCCTCACGAGGACTGCGACCATAGTTGTAGTCCTTTTTTAAATGAGAAATTGACCAGAAAATTGATACAAGGTTGTATATTTAGCAATTTATGTCATTGCACACCAAATATTCCTACATTGAAACAAATCTCAACCATAACTCAAAATCAAATATCTCATTACTTGCAGAACTTCAAAAAATACAATGATTTGGAGGCAAAATTCATTTGCAATATGGTCTGCTCAAACCTCAAAGAATACAAGAACTTGAGTCCCAAATGGCTGAAGACTTGCAACTAAACTGTTATGCAAAATCATCATCCAAATGGCGAATCTCAGTTCACATTAGAGAAATCCCAGCTCTCAGGGACGATGAGCTATTGCTATGCTCGAAGCAGAGCTCCAGCTGCAGCTCATTGCTATTGTCATTACTGTTGCTCACCGCCGATGCTCATCGAGGATCAGCAGAGGAAAGGAGGGAGTGGCCGGATCTGGCGACGAGATTGCATCACCGACAAGGAATTATCGCCTTTGGTCAACATTAGGAGAGGGGGCTCGAGAAGGTAAGGGCAGATCGAGTTCGATGAGAGAGAGGTCGAAGGCTGTGAGATTTGTGATCGTGATTGTTGCCCTACCTTCGACGTCGATGACTCAAACAGATATGTGATCATTGCCCAGCTGTCGGGCTCAGTGCTCTCTTCTAGAAGGTCGATCTGAGAAAGAGGGGGGAGAGAGCTCGGGGTGAGATCTGAGAAGGGAAAGAGGGAGGATTTCGTGAGGGCGACGATGAGCTGCACCCGAGATCATGAGAGAGGCTTAGATCGTGAGAGAGAGGGAGGGAGGTCAAGATCGAGAGGGGCAGATGAGATTGAGAGTTTGAGAGAAGAAGAGAGAGAAAGGGAAAAAATAAAGATGGAGTTTCTTCCCCTTCAAAAAAGCCCTTTTTTTGGCAGAGAGATCTGATCTCAATTTCGATGTAGGGCTGAGATCGCGCCACGTCACTAGCAGCTGAGAGAACCCATCAGCTGGTTACTAAGATACAAATACCTCATATATATAATACCCTCTCCTCCTTCCGATCTCTCTCAGTAAAATATGTACAACAATTTATACGTGCATGCCACATATATTCACATATACATATTCCCTGCTCCCGTCCATAACCCTTCCTACAAACACACACACACACACACACACACACACACACACAAATTCAAACGCATGCACACACATATTCAGCAACACATGTAATACACACACGCGCATATATATAACCTCCTTATCTTTCCCCTGCGGCAACCTTCCTCCATGCTATACAATGTGTACATGTATATCGTAACAACATATCATTTATTCACATAACATATCAAATAGCACATTATTACCAACAATTAGTCAAGCTCACTTTTTTCGATTTATCAATTTAGTTTCCCTAATCTACATCCGTAGTCGCTTTATATATAGTATAGATCACCAATTGTATTTTGTACAACGATTTTCATTTGGGTTTATTGATGTATTAAATACGATTTCTCAAGCTTTTGTTTCATGAACGACTCGGTAATAGATTCAAGATAATTTTTTTGTCGACATCTGTAACACCCCAATTTTTAAAATCCTGAATTAATATTCAAATCTTTGATCTAAAGAGATTATACAGTTTATCAGCGGCAATTATTGAATTAGTTTGTATATATTGGAGGGAATTTGAAAGTGAAATATTGTTGCATAATTATGAATACAAGGATATGAATATTAATTCTATGTATACATAAATGTAGTGTATATGTATATGTGTATAATAGTATCTCATGAAAAGATACAAATCAAATAATAATAAAACCAAATAAGTGAAAAATAAAGTTTTATTTGTTTCTATTATAATGAATGGTTGAGATGAGAACTTGAAATTTGAAGAGTGAAGTGGAGGGTAGAGATTTTATTGGAATTGGTAATGGGTGAGGTGGCAATCACATAGAATTTATAGGATATTTTATACTAATAATAGCACTCTCTCTTCTTTCCTAAAAAGAAAACTTCCTTTTTCCCCTTTCTCTCTCGGTTGTGAACAACAGAACCCTTCTTCCCCAAAATTGGAGTTTTCTCCTCAATCCCTCACCCTCAATCACACACACACACACTCTCTCTCTCTCTCTCTCTCTCTCTCGCAGGGCGGCCGAAGGCGCGGCCGCGCGCGGCAAGAGCCGGGGCCGCGGCAGCGCGACGGGCGGCGATCGACAGAGGAGGTGAAGGAAATCATCTTGTATTCGTCCCTCTCCATGCCTTGTTAAGATTCTAAAATTTTCTTGATTTTAAGCTCTGAAATTTCTTTGAAATTAGTAGAGAAGTTTCCCTCATATCATATGTTATACCTAAATGTTATTGATTGGTACAAGTGGAGAGGTCCATGTCTATTTGTGTTGAGAAATTTTAAAGTCATGTTCTTTCATGGTTGTCCTCCTAGAATTAGATGAAATTTAGTGACTTGGTTGACGTAATGAAAGTGAATGGGGATATCATTCTAGTCTAAAAGAATAAATTTGCTTGGTAAGATTTTGATTTAATTTAGAATCTTAAGACCATGGTGGTGTATGTTGCATGTTTCATGTGTGTAGAGTCTTTAAGTTTGATGCTTGGATCTATTTCTCTCCCATGCACTAGAGTCATTCAAATAATAAGGTGATGGCTGGAAAATTTGTTTAGTAATTTATTTTCTTTCAAATTAGGTACTCGTATCATGGTGATTTTTCAGCAAAAGTAAGACTAGATATGAAAGTAGTTGGCCATAAAGTTTATACAAAACTAATCTTCATATAGAAATCATCCTTTTGCTCAAATTGTGGCAGAATGGGGAAACATTCGAGAGAGAGAACTACTAACAAGTGGAGCTTGTTAGACTTTGTCTAAGGGAGTAAGTGTTTTTCATGGAAACGTAAATTGTTCTAAGTTATTCATGAACTAGTTAAATGAGTTAACCGACATTACTCTGACTTCGTGAAGCTAAAAAGCCTGAAAGATTTTGCTACTTGTGTCTAGTGGCAGCAAAGTGTATTGGGTTTTGGATGACGATACTTATTCCAGAATTTGGTAGGTTATGACTCGATACATTCTTGACGTAATAATTTTTGTTAAATTTCTGGTGTAGCCAGTAAAGCGATATAGAACTATCCTATCAGATTGTATAAACTTCAGAGTCTTGGTGCTAGATCAAGTGGTGCTCTGGATCCAATAGCACTAGATTATAATTCTCTGAGCTCCGCATAAAATAATATTCTCATGAAAGAGCTCTTATCCTTACATTATATTATTTCAAATTCAGGTATGTATATTGTTGGGCATATCTGCGTCACTAAATATTTACTGTTGTATTCGCCCAGACACTTGGAAAGTTTGACATGTTTAGAGGTATCGATACATTTGGGTATGTCGATCATATTATGTTGAGACGAATTATAGATCCAATCATTTGGTAAAATTAACACAAATCCTAATGGCAAAGGAAAAAGGAAGACAACTGGAAGAATTACTCGATCCATCTCTCCTTTCGCACATAAGTTCAGAAGCGAGATTCAAGAGGTTCAGGATAACTAAGGATTATGGCAGATGGCAAATATTATAATTTTCAATAATAAGAAATAAGTTTTAATAACGCATGTTGTTACAAATTAATAACACTATCCAGTGTTGCGGGTTTACAACTCACACATTCCCGAAATAATAGGACTGTGGTTTCTGACTCTATGATTGCGGGCTAGGATTAGGCTGGAAATTTTATTGACAATATTCACAAGTTGGGAGTACTGCGATAGAAGAGTATAAAGGAGGAGATTGTAAACTAATTTCCATATTACTTGTCTATAAGAAATAACATGGCACTTTCGTCACACCAGGCATTGATGTTTTAGACTTTGAGCTGCTTGGAGGCAAATTCTAATACGGTTAGAACAATGTATTATATATAAGGTGTCTCAGTATCTTTATTTAATAGCATAGTGCACGTAGATCATTGAAGTAAATCATAGTGGTGAGATATTCTTCTAAATCAACTTCTAGGCAATAAGTTCTCAAGTTTATGAGATTGAGTTATCTAAATATTATATGCGAAGGTCTTGATTCATAAACTCATAATATATAGGTAATAAGGCTGCAGGAGTCCTTTCAAGCTCTTATTTAAACAACATTTCATTGATTTCCTTCGCTATGAACAATAACTAATTTCTTTCTCAATAGGAAGAAAGATCTAATATTGATGGTTAACTATAAAACTGATGCAGCAGAAGATTACGGGGAAATATAGTGCGGATACCACATGGTTAAGAGAACTGTATCTATTCATATTGTCTCATGAAGATGTGAATTAGGTTTGAGCAAATTAAATAGTTAATGTTAGTGTCCATAGATGATACTTAGCTTTAACTTGTGAGATTGAAAATTAATAGTTGGTAAGTGGCAATTATGAAAATCATCAGAGCTGAAACTGTTAATTACGAAGTCGGGAATCAAGATTGGTAATGAATTGCCTAATAATATTGGTAGTTATTAATTGACCGACTGACCGAATATTTATGGTATTAGGAGTTCCGACGGAACCATACTGAACATATGAGCGTTAAGAAACTAGTGATGTTAGACGTATGAATGAAAGCTTGGGTGCGTTGATGTGAATAAAAAAATCCAACATTAGTACTGATACACGGGTATAAATTATTATAAGAGTTTCTCATAATAGATAACTTATTGATATTGCTCATTCTTCATATGGTTATTGATACACTGTGCACCCACATCTAAGTGATGATTTTTTTACAACCATGATGTACGTTGAATATATATGAAATTGATGGGGATGTAACATGAACATAACTAGAAAGTTATACACCTATGTGACAATTATCTTTGCCCTCAAGCAACAATTTAGTATTTGTCTTGTCGATGATTGATCTCCATGACGTGTATGCATTATAAATTTCACGATCATGGTTGTATGCTACATAATTGAATATTGATATGCTAGTAGCACAACCCAGAAGGCTAATACTTAACAAAATAAATGAGAAGCTGATTCATTAAAATTGAGATGAATAGATCACTACAGTGTTAACTTGTAACTCATATATATGTATATACACATATGGTGTGTCATATATGGATGTTAAGGGACATAATGGTCAAGCTAAAAGGTAAACTACATTAAGGGGTTGGTGTTCGCATTGTGTCGAAATCGTTATTTGTGATTATGAATGTGTGTGTGAGTACATGTTTGTTACATCTTTTATATAGGAGGAAGGGGCCGGGCGGGAGCCGGTAGGAGGGGAAGACGGTGTGATTGTTATATATATATACATATATATTGGAGGAAGGGGCGGGCGGGAGCCGGTAGGAGGGGGAAGACGGTGTTATTGTTATATACATATATTGGAGGAAGGGGCCGGGCGGGAGCCGGTAGGAGGGGGAAGACGGTGTTATTGTTATTGTTACATATATATATATAATATACTGGAGGAAGGGGCCGGGCGGGAGCCGGTAGGAGGGGGAAGACGGAGAATCTCACATTTCATTGTGATTGAGTAAGCATATGAATAATATGCGATGTGTATATCACTAAGTATGATATTTGAATATTGTGTAGTGTAGTATGAGTACGTGTGATTGTATTATCCATATGGAGAAACTATACTTAGATGATATGGGGTGATATTGTGATGTTGTATTACCAAGACGTATACTTACCCCCATGAAACTTCGATTATGATTGGTTGTACTTCATGTATGAGATATGAGTTATGTGGTGATATGTGTTAAAAGTACTTAAAACAAAATCATGCAAAGTTATAATAACTGAGCGAGTATCTTATTGAATTTCTAGACCATGTAATCTGCAGCAGAAAAACTAAAGAAAATTAAAGAGAATCGATTCTAGAGAAGTCAGACCGTCACATAGATTATATGGGTCTTTGTGTTAATTATTTATTATAAGATATTGCTCTCTCCTCGTTTCATTTGTTCATCTATACATGCTAGAACTGTTGAAGCAAAACATGGTCCCTATTTGTATTTTCTTTCCTTGATACACTTTGATTCTCTCTCACTGAGCTGTCGAGCTCACTCCCTCCCGGTTTTATGTTTCAGGTCGCAGTGTCAGAAGACCAGCTTCAGATTTAGGTGTTTGTTAAGAATTTTATTATTAATGATTGTATTAGATTGTAATTTTAGTCCCTGTTGAAATCTTACTTGATGTATACTGATACCTTATGTAAGTTTTGGGAGATGAATATGTATGAAGTAAGTTAGATTGTGATTATAGTGATGTGTTAGAGTTATAGTTAGATCTGTTTATATTGTGGATGCCAAGAGGAGTACTCTCGGGCATATGTTTCTTTTGTTTCATATAAGTAGGCGATGTCAAGCCGAAATTATTATTTGGAGAATAAGCAGGCCATGGTGAGCCGAGATATTATTATGATCGCATGAGCGATTGTTAACTTTGATTTACATACTTGAATGGAGAATGAGTGGACTGTTGTTGGTCAAAATTACTGTAAATTGAAATGTACATTTGGGCATGTTAGCATTTACAAAGGAAGTGCTGCCGAAATTTTAAGAAATTGGAGATGATTATGATAATCTATTAGTTTAAAAGAATATTTTTGTTATTTGGAATTTATGATATCTGGGACCGTTACATCAATACATTATTTCAATCCCCTCACAAGTGACACAATTTTCACCATAATCTTGACCAATATTTATATTATCAAGCTATTTAATTTGCATCAATTTTTGGGAATATAGGTCGTGAAATGAGCTGAGATTTTTCTGATAAAATGATTAACGAGTTTACATAATTTATACCGTGACTACCAAGCTTACACAATTTATACAATGATTAACAATTTTATACAATTTATCATGAGTAACATGTTGGGATTTGGGTCAAACAAATAGTCCCACATCGGCTAGACGTGTGGATGGTCTTGGGTTTATAAGGATTTGGGCAACTCCACCTAACAGACTAGTCTTTTGGGATGGTGCCTCGAGTCCTTCAAGTGGTATCAGAGCCATGCCCCGAACTTAGTCGTGTGTGTGGGTGATGTTCGACGATGTAGATCCCCTAATGGCGCAAAGGCGCAATGGGCTTACCCACCCCACTGGTGCAAAAAGGCGCAATAGGCCCCTGTGAAGCTAATGTTTGGCTCTCGAGAAATTTGACAGTGGTGCTCCTTTGCAATGGGCGTGCCGGCCACCACGCGGTGTAGAGGAGTGACCGACTGCAGTTGGTAGTACTTCACATAAGGCGTGCCGCCCAGCTCACGTAGTGAAGAGTTGGATCTCGATGGAGCATTTGATCTTCCAGTGTGAAGATAGTTGAGCTTGCAGGGGGGAGACTCTTTGTTTGAGGGGGGATTTGTTGGGATTTAGGTCGAACAAATAGTCCCACATCGGCTAGACGTAAGGATGGTCTTGTTGGGTTTATAAGGATTTGGGGTAACTCCACCTAACAGACTAGTCTTTTGGGATGGTGCCCCGAGTCCTTCATAACAATCTTACACAATTTATACCATGATTATTAAGCTTACAACATGATACGAAAATCAAAACGTCCAATTTCAACTACGATAATCAAGTGAGAACAATAGAGAACTTTGCTCACTCTCGACTCGACTCGACGATTTCTGATACCGTGAAACTCACACAATCGTCACATAAATTCCTATTTAATTTATATACATAGAAATTAGGGTTAACATGTAATTATTCATCAAGAAAATTTCGTTACAAAATAAGAGGCGCTAGCTTCTCTCTTAATTTATTAGTTATGTGATTAATAAACAACCACGTACCTCCAACTTTTTGATTAATAAACTACAAACACACGTCAACTTCCTCCTTTGATTAATAAATCACCAAGCTACTCCACCTCCTTTGCTTGCTCACGTACCTTACCACCTCTTTCTTACTCACGCGTCGAAGTTGGCCGAGCCACTTGGCACGGGTCCGGATCTCGCACTGAGCTCGGATCTAGCCGAGCACTAAATGGAGGAGAAAAGAAGAGAAAGAGAAGAAGAGAAAGAGAAGAAAAGAAAGAGGAAAAAAAGAGAAAAAAAATTTAATTGAAGAGAAAGTTGGAGAAAAAAGAGTTGGGGATGTTTAGCGTTTTCTAAATTTGGGAAAGTGAGAGAGATTGAGGATTTTCTTAGACGAATAATAACTCAAGAGAGGATTAAATATTTGAGATAAATTTTGGGGGTGTTTTCTTTATTTAATAGAATTTTCAAGAGCTCTCTCTCTTTACCAAACTCCACTAAACTCTCCACCAACTCATGTATTTGTATCAATATATAACGGATATACATGTATACTTGTGTGTGTGTGTGTGTGTAATACTTTGTGTTTATCCCTTTTCACCCTACACACATATAAAATATGTTGAGAGCTTAAACATAATTAATTGTTCATTAACTAGATGATAAAATCTATCATCAAACGAGAGTAATTAAATTATCGTCTCAAATCATTCTTTATATTCACAAATCGAATATTAAAAATCTTAAATTAGAGTTTAACAATCCGGATGTTACACAAAAGCTACTTAAATCCTAAATAAGCCTAATAGATGGACAATTTATTATAGCTCCTGATTTATCTTTAATTCCTTCTTATATGAATATAATTTATTTTCTGAATACTTACCAATGGAGTGAACATGATGCTATTTTGTGGAAATGGACTGCTAATATTACTTTTTCAGTCAATTTTTTTTATAAGTTTTTAAATTTTATTGAAATTGTGTGTTGCTTGGAGTAGCATTATATTTGGTAAAATATAACTCCTTTGAAAGTTAGAATTGCAGTTTGGTTGATTATACAGAATGCACTTCTTACTATTCATAATTTAGGCAAAACATTAGTGTTAGAAATCAGTGTGGCTTTTGTAATAATCATAGAGAGACTGTTTTTCATTTGTTTATCCACGATCCTAATTTTCGGATTTGATCAAATCAGTTCCTACCCAGTTGATCAATCCAAAAACATCAGGATTCAGGGGTACAATCCAACTTCCAACCTGAAATTGATTGAGCCATTGGTCCATCCCTGGAGTTGATTGAGCATTGATCCATCTAATGCATCTGTCAGTTAACTGTTTGGATTCAAGGAATTGGGTGGAAGTGAGGAAGTGGGAAGTGTCTTTTCTCATTTCCGCTGTTCATCCAAACACCGAAAAGGAAAAATGGAAAAAGTTCTTTTCCTTCTCTCTTTTCCCTTTACACAACGTTTTCCTCACTTCCAGAGTGCTACAGTTAATTTTGTGGTCATGTAAATCTCATTTGTAATAAGTTGTAGCACAAAACAGTTAATTTTTTGCTCATGTAAATCTCACTTGCATTCTAATTACAGTCTAATTTTTATTTTTCTTAATTAATTTTTAATTTAATATTATTTTGCGGTCAACTTTGTAGTCAACTTTTCCACTTTCACTTCCACATTACCATCCAAACACCGGAAAAGACATAACATTTTCCAAACCACACTTCCCAATAACATCCAAACACCAGAAAACTTACTAACCAATTCCCAAGTTCCAAAGGGAACTATTACCACTTTTCACTTCCTCACTTCCTCACTTCCACCCTTAACCAAACAGGCTATGGTTTTTAGCTTTATTAGGCCATTGTCAGCCAAAAGCAAAGGGTTTCCTTGACCCACACGCTCGCTCATGGCATAGAGAAGGGATCTAAGCTGGAGCCTTCTCACAGTGTTCTTCCTATTTTGGGTGGCTACTACATTCCTCTTCGTTGATACAAAGAATGAAGAGGGACCACGACACATACGCCTGGTTGACACCTGCAGGCCTTTTAAGTCATTTCTGCTTTCACAGTTCTTTTTCTGACATAATTGTAAGCTATATATTTTTTTTTAGCACGTCCAACATAAAAGTAACTAATATTTACGACACTTTTGTTTTTGATTTTTTGTGCCACAAGTGCAAATTGTAAGAAAACTATTTTTCAGTTATAAGAAAGTTTTGCGCAAGTAAAAGGCTGTTTGATTACGGGTGAAAGTGAGGAAGCGAGAAAATAGTAATAGCTTCCTTTGGACTTGAGAATTGGTTAGTAAATTTTCAGTGTTTGGATGTTGTTGGGAAGTGTGATTTAAAAATGTCATGTTTTTTCCGGTGTTTGGATGGTAATGTGAAAGTGAAAGTGAAAAAGTTGACCACAAAGTTGATCGCAAAATAATATTAAAATAAAAATTAATTATGAAAAAAATTAGACTGTAATTAGAATGCAAGTGAGATTCACATGACTACAAAATTAACTGTTTTGAACTACAACTTATTACAAATGAGATTTACATGATCACAAAATTAACTGTAACACTTTGGAAGTGGAGAAATGATTGTGTAAAAGAAAGGTGTAAAAGGAAAAAAGAAAAGGAAAGGGGTTTTCTCATTTTTTTTTCTAGTATTTGAATGGACAATGGAAGTAGGAAATGAGGGCTCCCATATTCTCACTTCTCTATGCATCTAAACAGCCCTTAAGTTTCAAGTGTTTGATTAGTAATATAAAAGTTGTGAGTGAAATATATTATCAAATATAGTGTTTGGTATAGCTGTAAAGTGAAATGAGAATTTAATTTTCATTATTTGATTGTGAGCTTACAAAATCTGTTAACCATAGATAAGTATACATTTCAAGTAATTAAATTTAAAACAAAACTCTTACTCAATAATATATCAAATATAGTGTTTGGTATAGTTGTAAAGTAAAATGAGAATTTAATTTTCATTATTTGATTGTGAGCTTGCAAAATCAGTTAACCATAGATAAGTATAAATTTCAAGTAATTAAATTTAAAACAAAACTCTTACTCAATAATATATCAAATATAGTGTTTGGTATAGCTGTAAAGTAAAATGAGAATTTAATTTTCATTATTTGATTGTGAGCTTGCAAAATCTGTTAACCATGAATAAGTGTACATTTCAAGTAATTAAATTTAAAACAAAACTCTTACTCAATAATATGTAAATAAAAATATTAATCTAATAATTAAAAAATTATTCTAATAATAAAAATATTAATCTAATAATTAAAAAAATAATCTAATAATAAAAAAACATAATCTAATAATAAATATTAATATAATAATTAAAAATTAATCTAATAATTAAAAAACATATCTATTAATAAAAAATTATAAATGATTCTACAAGTGGGCTTTACAAGTGGGTTTGTAAGTGAGTCACAAAATTGCAAATGAATTTATAAGTGCAAGTGAGTTTGCAAGTGAGCCACATTAACTGTTTGGTCTGCAAATGAGTTGCAATCTAATTTCAAACAAATAAAATAAAATTATTTTGCTACAAGTAAGCTTTGCACTTGTAGCCTACTTGAACAAACCAAACAAGCCCACAGTTGTAAATACATTATTTTTTTTATTCTTAATTAAAACAAAAGACTGTAACAAGATAATTTGAAGTAAATGTACCAACTACACATGTCAAATGCGCATTCGGGCATGTTTGGTTGTCGTAAGTGAGTTAAATGCAAGTAAGTTTTACGTATTTAGTTGATAATATAAAATTATAACTGAAAAAAGTGTATTGTATTTTATAGTGTTTGGTTGTCATAATGTATAAGTCGTAAGTGTAAAAATTCACCTTAAAATTAACTATTTGGTGATTAATTTTTTTAAAAAAGTATCAATAAATGCTAAAAAAAAGTAAATATTAAAACTTTTAAAAAATTAAAAACTTAAAAAAATTATATGTATTAATAATTAAAAATTCTTATAATCTAAAAAGATTAATTTAATAATAAAAATATTAATCTAATTATAATTAACTGTCAATAATACAAAATTGCATGACCATAAAATTAACTGTTTGTACTGTAAATGGACAGTAAGTGAGATTTGCGTGTCCACAAAATTAAATGTTTATGTTGCAAGTAAATTATAATTAAAACGCAAATGTATTTTATGACTTGCGGTGCAAATAAACACCGTAATTCGTAATTGCACTTGTGACTTACGGTGAAACAAACACATCATCACCTAAAATTGTCATATATCTAAATAGCAGCCTGTAGTGGGATAAGCACAAATAAAGTTCCCAAGTGCTTACATGAACAAATTATGCCTTGTACAGTTATATTTGCAATTAATAATTATTAAGGTCTGTTTAATGTAAAAGATGGATTTGATTGTGAGCGAATCTAACTTTAATACCAGACAGCATTTTTAGTGCAAATTAAATAAAACAACACATAAATCATAGAGCAGTGTGAACATGCCAAGCATAAAAATCAATACTTTATTTTCACGCCCGGCTACTGAAAATAAAATCTTTCTTATATATATGAAATCGCTCTTTGTAAATTATCTGTAAATTATTTACCACTTATTCATACTAAAACACTCTAAACGTAAGTATCATCCCAATACAATGGCAAAGTCTTTTACATCTATCGTTCAGAATACTGTTGTCCCTGCCTATTCTCAAGAAGAAGGGCAAAAAAAGAATAATAGTAAAAGAAAAGAGAATCATTGTAGCCATGCTGAAAATGATGCAGGTAAGCAAATTTGACTTTGTTTTTGGCACTAAATTTTGCCACCGATTTCGTGGAGAAGTCTCGACTAAAACCATCCAGTACATGCCGAGAAAATCAAAAGAAAGTTAAAAAACCAAGAACTAGAAGAAGCCAGTCAGTCAACCTGGAGCTAATGCTCGTCCCGGGTCTGTTTGGATCTAAGGAAGTGATGTGAAGTGAGAAAGTAGGAAGTAACATTTATTTCCTTTAGGAAAAAGGGAAATGAGTAGTAAGTTTTCTGGTGTTTGAATGGTAGTTGAATTGTGTAATTGGAAAAATGAGTTCCTGTTTCCATTGTTTGGATGGAATGGAAAAGTTGATGTGGAAAAGTGTATTTACTTTTCTGTTGTTTGGATGTGTTGAGATTTGTGAAGTGTATGATAAATTAAATTTTTTTTTTTTTTGGATATTGATTAGAAAGACATTGAGAAATTGTAAATTATTTTTTTCCTATATAAATTTAGGTAATTTGCATTTTATTATTTCATCCGTGCACCTACTCATAGACCTGTAAATTGACCAACGTTCAAGTTTTGTTGTATGCAGTGATTTGATTTTTTCATCACATCTTATTTCAACGTATAATTAACCTTAAAAACCTTCTAGAATGGATCCCACACAATTGTACTAGAACAGATATTAAATTCAGTAGTACAAATTTTAAAATGAACTCTTTGAATAACCTGACGATATTCAGAATAAGCCAAGTAATATGCATAATCTACGTTGTTGAGTCGTTTCTTGTAAAAAATGTAACAATATCATTACTCATTCAAATAATAATCCACCATCTCGAATGTTTATTACAACTAATATTTTGAAATTTGAAAGAAAATTACAAATACACAAGTATTTGCGTTGGAAGATGTGGATGCGGAGGAGTACTTCGTTGACCGACCAACTTCTTCCTGACCCTACTCTTGAAGGATTTTTGCAGCAGCAACCGACAGAATGAGAAGGACATCATACCGTGCATCAAATCTCTGAGTTGTTTCATTTAAACACATCCCAACTCTGTACCATTTCCCTCTCGAACATCCTGTTTGTAATCAAAGCTCCAAACAAAAAAACTGTTACGTACCACATCAAGTGATATATAAAGTAACGTCAATAAATCTAAGCAAAGTTACAA
This sequence comes from Agave tequilana, assembly GCA_038442645.1. NCBI lineage: Eukaryota > Viridiplantae > Streptophyta > Magnoliopsida > Asparagales > Asparagaceae > Agave > Agave tequilana. Next base: position 122,522 of record JAVJIF010012421.1, read on the forward strand.
ATTATATTCAAGTTAGAACAGTGCACGAACATAAATAAACATTAATACACACAATTTAAGAATACCAAAATCACATACACAAGTACTAAATTCTTAGGGCTCAGATCACAGTGAAAAAAGATTCATAGTACCATTCATGAAGATGGATTTCCAAGAAGGAGAAAGTAATTGATCGACATGGAGCTCAGTTTGAATGATGTCCAACCAACAGAGTATGAAGGGGTTTCAATCAAGACTAATTGACATCCAACCAACCAACACATGAAGGGGTTCCAATCAAACATGAGACTCCATCCACCGTCATCAAAACAGTCCCAACTTGTTTCCAAACCCCACAATACTAGATAAAATTTTCAACACTGCCTCATCACAGCCCACCCTGACAAATATAGTGACCACACAAGATGTGGAGCAAGCAAATACCAGCAACATATGGAGAACAGCAGCAGTTGAAGAGAAGGGCAGGAAGCATAGAGCAGCAACAAATGGAGAACAACAGCAGTTGAAGAGAAGGGCAGCAAGCATAGAGCAGCAGCAAAAGGAGAGCAGCAACAGCAGTTGAAGAGAAGGGCAGCAAGCATAGAGCAGCAGCAAAAGGAGAGCAGCAGCAGCAGGTGGAGAGAAAGGCGGAGATCTGCCCTATGGGGTAAAGGATAATGGACTAGAATATCGTCTTGACACATGCAAACAAACATGCATTTCTAACATGAAAAGGCAATGCAAACATTAGTCATATGAATTGGAATTCACTTTTTTAAGCCGTGCGTTAACACAACACAGCACAGCAGAATCGAATATGGGCTCCAGATAATATGTGCAGCAAGCAATTAGCAGCAGCCAAGGAGAGCCACATCAGGTGGAGAGATTGGGATAGAAGTCTCCCGTATGGGGTAACGGTTAATGGCCTGAATTATGACCAACATAAACAAAGATACATGCAATTCTAACATGAACTAGCTTTTATAACAATAGGCATATGAACAAGAAATAACATAGTTCAGCCCGCCGTCAACACAACACGCAGAATCTGCCATTTATTGGGCCCAGATATTCTGTGCAGCAAGCACAGAACAGCAGCAAAGGGAGAGCAGCAACAATGGAAGAAAAAAATCAAAAATCTCTCCTTTATGTCAACGAATAATAGCAAGGATTATCATCAACACATGCAAAGAAACATGCATACGCACAGATAATAAGTACACAAACTCCAAGCATATGAACATGTAAAAGTATGTAGATCTTCATGTAATGCGGCGTAAAAATGTATGTTATGATCATGTTTTAAAAAAAAAGAATGACAAACTTATCCAAATTGAAGAGCAGGCCTTGCAACTTCTTCGACACCCTTCTCCATTTGACACTTTAATCATCTGTAAAGAGTCAAACATCAAGCTATCAAAGTTTGTTCATCATTGTAGGATATAAAACATGATTTGCTAAGTAACAGACTAAGTAAGAGACTTGCCTGAATTGTAGAATTGCTCCATAAACCACATGTATTCATATCCTGCAAGCATATTCATAATGCATACATGCACAACATATAACATGGCCAAATACCTTGTCTTCCAAAAAAAAAAAAAATCAAGCTATCCATTGGAGATACAACCTTATGGTTTTTAAATACAGGATGCATTCGATCACACAAGCGTCAAAGATGATGAAACTGATGATGACAAATTGTGAAGAGAATGAGCAAATAATAGTGCATCAGTGTCATTGTGCATTTGTAAAAATATGCATGCAATGATATACGAAAAAAACAGAAGCAAAGCAATCTAGAAATTAAACAAATTATAACAATATTACTTCTCTTTAATAAGGCTCAGATTGTAGGATGATATTATAATAGTGGATGAAATATTACGTCATTCAATGCCGAATGAAAAATAAGGGGTTGCGTACATGCCACCTCCATGCTCAACTCCTAGAGTCGAACGGCTGCGAGCAAGTACGCCTCCAAACCTTACTTGCATAGTCGGCTATCCCTCCTCCTACTAATCATCATTGCCTCACGCAAAACCCCTACAAGAGAACATAAGAAAAAGAATTTATATAGTTAATAATAAAGGATTTTGAAAATGCTCGGGAAATAAAGGAAATGTTCGGGAAATATTAAGATGTTGCAAATAAATATTATAGTACTAGGACAGTATAATGGTAATTAATACGGCCTACGACCAAAAGCATGTCGCAGGCAAAATTAATGTTTAAATGTGACCCTGAATAAAACAGTTCAATAAGTCATAATGAACAAATGTGGACAGCATGAATGGGAAGGCAGTGGCCCATGGGTCTTCTCAATCCAGTTTGTGTTGTCTCATGAAGCGGTAGAGCCACTGAGCCCTCTCATCACTGGACCTCCTGAGAAACCCACCCCCAATCTTGGGGTTGTCGATTATATAATCATAGGCAGCAGACACGACATCTTCGATGAAGATGATATAGTCGTATGTTATACCGACCATAGATCGGAGGCATTCATAGCACTCCGCTGCTACCCTTTTCTCCTCCTCCTTCTTCTCATGCACGGCATCCCAATCTTTTGCAAACCATCAGCGACCCTCCCTAATATCTCTAGCTGAGGGTTGCTCCTCTTACCTTTACCGCGCGAGCTTTGCGACACTGACATACTCGCAGGTTGGGTAGAGTACCGGCTTGCTTCAGGATGTTCTCCCACATTGGCAGGTTCCTGCGTGTCGCCGAGTGTGTGATTGACGTCTTGGGCAAATATCCCAGCTGCTGCTTCTCCACGAAAAACGAGTACCATTTCATCATACAACTCAATAGGCTTGTTGAGGTACGGCTCATCAAGCTTATTTCCCTACAAACGAAGCAATGTTATTCATTAATTAATCTTACACAACAATCAAACTCCGATAACAATATAGGAATGAAGGATTAAATTCATTACCGCAATGTACGCAGTATAAACTGCTTCGTCAGGCATTTCTAGGGTGCGTGTCTCTGAAACAAAATTGACACACCCACTAAGCCTTTAAGCTTACAGATCCGATTTCACCTATTCCTCCATGTGCGAAGATGGTTGATGACATGAGTGGCCCGAAATTGCGTGCCAAATCTCTCATTCACCGCATTGGCAGTTAAAGTATGAAGGTTCTCTTTTACTCCTTCACGGATTTGTTCCCCTAAAAATTCCATCATAAATTTGCTGGCGTCATCATTCCATCTTATGTTAGTCCCCGCTTTCCTCTTCTTACCACGGTCTGCGGTACCTAAACTCATTTCCTCACAAAAGCCTTCTCCTGACATCCTCTACAAAATAAGTCACCAATCAAATAGATGAGACAAAAATGATGAAGTTCAAATATGAACAAATATTATACATTTGGGGGCCATAAAATGAAAGACGTCATAATATAAATTACAATTAGAAATTCAAACTTATAAATTCACGGCAAACAAATAAAACTGCGAGAAGTACGTTTTATTTTACACGTTATCCATAAACCACATTAATTTGAAGCCTGAAAGTCTGCCCACATTTGTTGCGCTATTACTTCTCGAAATTGAACCCAATCATTATTTTCCTCTCTTATTTGTCTCTGGGTCCGTCCTCTTGGGAGACATTTTGCGCAATCCAATTGTCCTCACTTGGGACGAACTCATCATAACTGTGGGACAAATAAAATTATGGAGTATGCAACATGCCATCACAATGTCAACTTGAGTGCTGTAAGGAAAGAAGGGTCGTGACGCTAATATCTTAAATCTGCCTTTCAATGACCCGAATGCCCGCTCTACAGTCGTCCGAAGGGAGGAGTGTCGGTAGTTGTACAGTTCTTGATAAGTACTCGGAGCTCTCCCACTAAATTCGCTCAAATGGTATCGAACTGCGCGGTACGGGGATAAGAAACCAGGCCGTGTGTTGTAACCAGCATCGCAAAGATAAAATTTACCTATGGTTACAACAGAAAAGGTTAACGATCGCATGAAGGTAAAGACACAAATTAAGCTAGTGAATGTACTGGGAAGCAACCGGGTAGTACCTTCAGGGACTCTCAAACCATTGGGTCGTTGCAGTGCGTCATGAAGTACGGTAAGATCGTGCGCTGAGCCTTCCCATCCCGCAAGGACGTATGTGAATCTAAGGTCAAAGTCAACTACTGCCAACACGTTCTGTGTTGGATACGGCTTCCTTCCATAGAACGGGGCCACCATCTCAGCGGGAACTGTTGCGTGGACATGTGTGCCATCAATTGCTCCCACACAATCCTACCCATAACGTAATGTAGTAGTTAATCAACAACATACTTATATCTTACTATTTAATAGGATTATTATGGGGAGAAACATGTACCTTAAAGTATCTATTAAACCTAGGGTCACCACTAATTTTTTCATGCACGTCCACATTTGGCCCGTAAATGTAATCCCATCTAATTTCTTCAATTGCATGTAGAACGAGCTGAAAATAGCGACTTATGGTCTCACCGGAACGTATGAAGTTGATGCCTAACACTCTGTTGCGGACGTTGTGGCCAACAGTGTGTAGGAACATGGCTAGTTGCTCTTCGACAGTTACATACTGTGTGTCGTGCAAGAGATCCCTACTCCTTAACAAGGATGAGAGGTTGAAGAACACTTCTTTGTCCGTCCTAAACATATTGCGGCAGTTGGTATCACTTGACTCTAAAACTCGCTGAAGGTACATTCCTCTCTCGGTATCCCTAATTCGTCTAGGTATGTGTTGGGGGATATCCAACTGACCGGTCATCCACATGAGGACAGCATAAGCACACGAGCAAATAATGAGAAGTCCTATTTCCTCATCGTCACCGTCAAGGCCGAGATCCAACAAGTTATCCATGAACTACAATAAGGTATAGGTTAATTATGCTGTGCAAATATAATTATTAATTTGTCAGTGATAGTTTTTAAAAAAGAACCAAATGTTCGCATTGACAAGAAAACAAGACCGAAATCAACATGCATATATACAATTGAAGGATTATAACAACATGAAAAATAAGCACTAGAGACCAATTAAAATAGGATATTCAACCCTTCAACAACCAGCATTGCATCTTTATTCCCAACAGACTAAGAATATATCCTTTGATGCACAAGTTTGATCCCACAGTCCATAACAGAAAAAGTAAAAGTGTCATTTGTTTCATACGCAATGTACAGAAAAATTGCACAAGTCTTTCCTTCCTTTTTAAAAAATTAAGCAACAAAAGGCTCAATAATTGAACATATTTCATGAGAATGGACAGGAAAATTCCTAGTTCACCACATGCAAGACTGTTATTGTAAACAACAAAAGTATCAATAAAATAAATTGACCGGGTTATGTGCATAGTAGGTGGCTTGGTTGAATTGTCAAGAAATATTGATGATGGGTTTCCTATAGATCTGAAGGTAGGTCTATGGTACTGAAAAAAAATTATAGCCACATAGTGATGTAATTCAAACTTCAAATAAAAACTTCAACAAAATAGACTCCAAAAAATAAATTCAGAGCATGTATATACAGAGTTACCAGCGATGCACATGAACCAAATGTAAGCAGACAACAAAACAAAAATTCAGAGCATGTATATAGAGAGTTACCAGCGATGCACATGAACCAAATGTAAGAAGAGCTATAGAAGTTACAGGGAAAATTATCAGTAAGTCATCAATCAGAGAGCTATAGAAGTAGCATGGAAAATATCAGTAAGTCATCAATCAGAGCAATACCCACAATTTTAACAGAATGTACCAATAAATAATCACATACCACCGACGCACAAACAGGAAGAACAGATCAATTTTTGAAAATCAGCAGTGAACTTACCAAGATCTCAAAATTATCAGAAATCGACTCTTGATCTGAAATAGCCACCCTTCCTCTTTTTCTCAAATTCTCACGATCACAAGGCAAGTGCACTGGACTAGATGAGGGATCCATGGCTATTTATCAAGAAACAAGAGGAACCTCAAATATTGCAGTCGCAAGGGAGGTAGAGGGACTGTGCTCTCGTGAAGAGAGAGGGGGCAAGAATTGACCAGAACAGCCACGCCTGTGACCACGAGAATCCAGTAGCTGCTTGTGGAATCTCGATGCTACAGGGCCAGATCTGACTTCACGGGGAAAAAGGGGCACACCCAGCCTCTAGCTTAGCTAGATCTATGGGGACAAAGCGATGGACAAGTCGAAAAAAGGGAGGATGGGGGTCTGATCGATCGCTGGAGGACAGCGCCAATGCGAGCCAGAAGACCGAGAAGGGAATCAAAATTGACAGATCTGGACCTTAGGGGACGGGTGAGGGACAGTGATGGGGAGAGGTATAGGGGGTTGGGGGCTGTGAGATCCTGCCGGGTTCGAGAGAGGGGAGGGGAAGTGGAGAACACTGTAGGGTCAGATGCCTGATCTCCGGCAACGGGAGAGAGAGAAAGAGAGAGAGGCTTCTGGAAGTTCGTCGATCCGGGGAGAGTAAACGAGAGAAGAAGAGAGTAAACGAGAGAAGGAAGAGGGAGAGCCCAACGGTCTTATCTTTTCCACTGGCCCATGAGAGAAGGAAGTGGGGAAATATCTGAGTTGTGCGGCCCACAAAAATGGAAAAGTTGTAAGGAAAAGCTCCTACACTTCTCAGCCCATCCAAACACTAGAAGTGGGAATTTGGACTTCCTACTTTCTCACTTCACACCACTTCCTTAAATCCAAACAAACCCT